>ML823196.1:10337-22726 GCA_009831015.1 Picea engelmannii
GACTGAGAATAGATGAGCTCAAACTGTTGAGCCCTCATGATGGCATCTTCTTCGAAGAAAACTCCTGAAGTCATGATGTCTTTGGATAATTGTGGGACTAAAGACTTAAGGAACCACTCAAGCAGGAATGTTGGTGGGACTGGTACTTTGATTAGACTCTTTCGACATATCCACTCTTGGATATGATCAGAGATATGGTCCGCTGTTGTCTGTTCGAAATTGGCAAGTAGCTTTGTGCCAGCGTCGTATCTCACAGGTAACTAGAAATGGTTAAGGAAGGCCATCACCAGTTCGCCAAAAGAAGAGTATCTTGAGTGATCAAGCTCGATGTACCATTTTGTGGCACTCCCGATAAGAGTGCGTTGAAACAATTGCAACTGGATGGAGTCATCTTTCAATGAGTTAGATGAACACCAAAGATGGAAGGTAGTCACGTGATCACCTGGATCTTCATTAGGCTTGTCCTTGAACTTTGGAATGTTCGAAGGCAACTTCGTTGGCATAGGAGGCCAACATGGATCATGACAAATATGATCATTTAACAACCTTGTCAAATCTGGAAAGTGTAGCGTCGCCAGGAATGGTAGTTTGGGTTGCTGCTGATAGCCTGGGAAAAAGGGTCCTGGAGTTTGACTGGCACCAGGTTGCTAGGAAAAGTATGGCTGCTGGCCCGGATTCTGGTAGAAACCATGACCCTGACCAGCGTAAGGATTTTTCATCTGTGGAGACATCATCGACTGATTCCCCATAAAGGACATAGGATGTTGGGCATTCTTCGTGTTTGACGGACTTTGGGAAGGATTACCCCATGCCGGTCCTGATGGGAGAGGAATAGTAGTCTGTCCAGGGTTCCATTGACTGTGGAAAGAATTACCCTAGAACGACATTCCAGAGGAGGGAACGGATCCTTGTCCTGAGTTCCAAAGTCTTGCTATATGTGCCCCCGACGCAGGAATAGTACCCTGCGCCGGAGTAGACTGTCCAAAAATGGGAGTGCCCCCAGACGCGAAAGCGGTGGATGCAAAAGTGTTGTTACCAAACGTTCCATTCCAAACAAATGGAGACAAACCTACCGGCATAGTGTGCGTAGGTGTTCCTTGACTCCTGGCTCCAAATGAACTCGTGTGTGTAGGCTGCCCGGCGGACTGCTGATGCAGACCACCAAGCGAAGGGGACGAAGGAGAGATATGACCTCCAGCATAAGGAAAAGCGTTAAAAGGGACAAGAATGCCCCCAAGTTGACCTTGTAGAGGAGCGTTAGAGCTCCTTGCCCCCAGACCCAAAGTCTGTAAAGTGGAGTGAGTGAGTGCAGGACTTGTGCCCGAACTAGGCATACCGTATGAGAACAGAGGGCCTGTCGCACTAGGTGTGAAGGGAGTTGTGGCTGCCGCGATAGATGGGATCGGTCCACTGTGCGATGTAGTTGCGACCGAGACAATGGTGGCCTAGACCGACGATGGCAAGTTAGGAGACGCTTCTCCTGTGGTAGCAATGGTGGTGGGAATGGAAGAATTCCCAGAGGAAGTAACATCGTTTGTTTACATAGCTGTGTGAGGCACTGATAGGCGTTCATAAAATTGGATTGGTACAATGACCGATGGCCAAGTATCAGTGGTTGGGGTTTCAAACGAGCCAAGATTGGTGGTTGATTCCTTCGGGAGTTGTTTGGGCACAATGGTTTGTAACCCGGTTGCTTCGAAAGACCCTTGTTGGTCTAGCTTCCGCCTCAATGGTGGCGGGGGTGGCTCCAGTATAACCGGCGGCAGGCCCAGAAGCCTTCGTGACCGGAGGAGCTCAGGATCCTCCACTATGTGAGAATATCCAAGACACGCTAAGTTATTCTACATGTTCAAACAGTAACACACACTAAAAAAAAAGAAGCCCCTAAGAGATAAGACAAGCAAACACTAAAATAGTTGGAAGAACAGTTACAACAACCAACACTAGAGAAACTTACCAGTGCAAGTGCAACTCGAACACGGCAGCACCTTCCGGGTTTACTCTGCAACGCATGGCCCGATGTCTATTCTAGGTACCGTGGTATACCCCCGCAGTCACCTGTGTATGTCCCTAAAAATATTGGAAACTAGTTTGCCAGCACGCGAACAGTCACCAGGCGGTTACAGTCGAAAGTTGGGTAGACCACAATGAGCAGGGTATCAAGCCCGAAACTTGTCAAGGGTATCGAGAGAAAATGGTCCAAAAGACGACTGAGGACCTCGAACAAATTCGAGACCCATGAAGCCCCGTGGCAAATGCAAACGACAAAATCCCAAAACAAGCCCTCGATATGTGTTCTCCACTACGCTTGATCCGGCTTTGGAGGGGTTATCTCCGCTACCTTTCCTCACGCGACCTCGTGTTTATCCCTTGTGTTAGAGGGGGGTCCCAGATAACTTCCACGAAACTGGAATTCTACACTCCCTATCACAGACTCCAATGTTTGGTTTTGAATGGCCTTGGAGAGTTTCCTCTCCAACCTAATCCAAAGCCCTAGTCCTGAACTAGCTTGTGTACCCTACAAACAAAAAGTCTAATAGATTTTAAATTAGCGTTGCTTTTATGGGATTTTTTACGTCACGGGGTATGAAGTTGAAACTGATGATGTGTAAAGACTCAAAGCAAAAACGAATGAAAAAAGCTGGAAACAAAAGACTTTTACTAAATGCAAAAATCAACAATTTTTCACAAAGAAAGACTTCTTTTCTTCTCAATTTTTCTAAGATTTCATGTAGCAAAAATAAAGGAATTTCGCTCAACTATGAGCTACTTATGTTCTAAATTCACTGCAAAAGCTTATGAACAAAAAGACTTCTCCCTAGCTATTGATGCAAAAACACAATCTTCAAACAAAGAAGAAAATGAAAAGTTTTTTTTTTTTTTTTAATTAAAGTGCTAATCAAGCAACAAAGGGAAAATATCGACAAGCACAAAACCAATAATGACAAATTATGGATTAAAGTGAAGATCTCAAAGAATCAAATTAAAGGCACATAATGGCGATAAAGAAAACAAAAGACTCTTAATCTTGCCTAAAAACCATAATTTTTTTTTTTTTTCTTTTTGTATTTTCTGTCAACTATCAACTAAGAAAAAACAGGCTAAGGGTAAGATGACCTAACCTACTGACTGTTCAACCCTAGACTCAAACAGCTGAGAGGAATACTTCTCATCAAATGAGGGGATGACTTCCCCACCTTGACAAAAAAGTATCCTGTCAAGCACGCTACTATCACTAAAACAGCACGCGAGCAAACACGTGTTGTGCTGAAACATGCAGCGTGTACACGCGGTTTGACCTTGTATAGGACGCGTGTATGTATAAAATCTAAGACAAAAATAAACACAAGAAGCCCAGACCAGGAAGAAGCCTCTGGTATTGATCACCAGGGTCTCTTGAAGGCTTGGATGCTTCTTCTAACAGAAAAGAAAAAATAATTGCAAGGAATAACAAAACACAAAAAGACAAACTTAGACAGAACTATGAACCAGCAAGACTCAGACAGGATCCAGAAAACCCCTTGAGAATGTATAATTCTGACAGGGAAGAGGAGGACTGCCTCTCAAGTTCTCTGAACTCCTACACGCTACTGAAACCTCTACAGCTAGCATTCACACGCGAGCTGTAAGAGGTTAGGGAGCGAGTACACGCGTGCAGGCCTTCTGCAGGCCACGTGTACCTCTGTGTGTCCCGACAATTGTCGTCAAGCAATAGTCAGGGAAAACTGGTATAAAGAACCAGGCTCCCTGCTAGCTTCAGGCCTTACAAAAAAAGACAGGCAAAGAAACATAAAATCTAATCTCTTAAACTACCCAAAAACTCAACTAAATCTGGAAACCCTAAAGAGTATCTTACCCAGTACAGTCGCCAACTCTGTTGTTAGGAAAAATACCCTATGGACTAGCAAACTAGGGTCAAACTTGCATGCATATTTTTACCGTAAAAAAATTACCTTTTAACCTACCACCCAAAACTTAAACCCCTCTTTCACAATACATGCATGGAAAGGAACTACTAACCTTTTTACTGATGTTTGGTGACGATCCTCCATTGCGCCTTGCCAGCTTACTTGCGCTGCTCCTTCCAAAGATAATCCTACAATCAAGACAAACCACTACGCATGCATGCTACTTTTCTACTTGAGGTTTAGAAATTAAGCATAAATTAAACAAACCATAGATAACTCATGTATTGGGACAGAAAAAGTATTATTTTATTATTTGAAAAATGAATCAACTTACAATCAAAGTCAAGACCGGCCACCGCTCCTTGATCCTGATCCTGGGCTCCTCCTCTTCTGTCCTCCAACTGCTTTGCATTAATTCTCCTTTGGCTTGAGGAAAGGCTAAAGGGTTGGGACAATGGATTCGAAAATGGGCAGAGTTTCTTCGCTATATTTTTCCTCCTCCAAATGGTACCCCTACCCCTTATTTTATAGGATAGAAGGAGCTAGGGTTTTGGACGAACTCTCGGCCATGCATGGTTGGGAGTTTTAGTTAACTGACCCATAGCTTTTTGTCCCATCAGAAACTTTCCTATTTTTGTGTTTTGTTAGGTACATGCAGGCTGTAGTGGGCCTGCCAGCGTGTACACGCATGCAGTAATGGGTTAGGGCGCGTGGGCTTGACCCAAGAGGATTTTCAAGGAGGTTATTCAACAGATGTTTTGGCAATGAAGGGATATGAGTTGGCCTGATGCCAGGTAAGCATGTGTGGTGCAATTTAGGGTTATAACAGATGCCCCCTAATGTGTGAGGTCAGAAAATCATCTGATGGCCGAAACACATTACCAATCTTTTACCAATCTTTACTGATGTGCTGAATGAGTGAGCCCAAGGATCAAGAACYAGGAGGTGYYGTCTGCAAAATAAAAAATGTCTCACCGAGGCAGGCACACCCATGCTYGGGATAAAATAGAACCATGGCTACCAATMAAATACACTATAGATCCATGTCAAATAACTATAAAGAGTAGCCGCGAATAATACACAGCGGAGCTACATCTCAAAATCAGAAAGATAGACATATAGAGTATCCAGCTTCCCGAAGCTAATTCRKCCTGATGKYTGTTCTTCAGAGCGCGAGAAACAACTTCAAAATCTTCTAAAACTCAGGTAGGAGTGTAATATGAGTGTACGACTGCACTACGTAGAGGTCTTCGACGRCTCGTCGGTTATGGAMTTGATAATCTTGATGATCGGACTGAAGGCTTCAGTGATTTCGAACAAGGACTTGATTGGACGTTCAGGATGGYCGGGTATGCGGACAAGAGACATATTGCAGAGGGGCCAACTCAGGCTTAGTGACAACCTTCCCTTGGAAAATAGCACGACAAGTGATAAGACTCAGGMARCATATATGTTAATCATAAGTCTACGAAGCAGGAGGCAACGCAAACTCTCCATATGTTTGGAAGAGTAACCAAATGGTGGAGGACACAACTCTATATAGTGAGAAAAATCTTCCTAAGGACGTACTACATCCCATAGTCTGATGATCAAATGGACAAATGTGCTTCATCCAAGGGTGACTCATTATGCTGCCAATAAAGAAAATATTGTTCCCATCCTCTTTTTGGGGTATATTTGATTTTTTTGTTCTTTTTTATGATTTTGAAAAAGAATAAAGGAATATTATGTTACAACAGAGGAACGAGTACTGCAAACATACAAGCTCAAGGCATAAGGACAATATTGATGTTCTGGTAAAATGATACTCGGGAAAAAATCCTCCAGCGGCCAAAGGTGTTAAGACACAGAAGCAAACTATTACAAGGCTGATGGATAAGGTATGCAAATGCGGTTGATAGAACACACAATGGTAACATCCTTCGATGTAAGTTTAACGAGCCCAGAGAAGGTAAGCTCATTGGTTTTTCATATTTAGAGAGTCTGAAAAAGCATAAAAGGAGACTCCACTGGGGTACCTTTTTCAAAGATAGTCTAGTCGGTTGGAAAAAGGGATAAACTAGCACCGATTAGATGTCGATTCAGAACCATTTTAACGAGTGTGACAAGGACAAGATCACTCGGCTATTTTTTCACTTTTAAGGGGTCTGAACAAAGATTAACTATGGACTCCGTCAGGAATGTTCTTCTAGACCATTTTAATGAGTGTGAAAGAATAAGGTCACTCGGTGATCTTTTCAATTTTAGGGAGTCTGAAAAGAGCTTAGCTATGGACTCCGGGGGGGTTTCTTTTTCATAAATTTAGTCCCTCAAGCCCGAAAAAGGAATAAAATTATACCTGAGGATACTCTTATAAAGAATGGGAATTCAATAGAGTATTCCTTTGTTCTTACAGTTGACTGTCCGGACCGAAAAAGGAGTAAACTACCGCCGGACAGACGTGACTTCAAATTTCAGTTTAACGAGCGTGAAAGGTCACATGATCGCTTGGCAATCTTTTCATTTTTAGAGGGTCTGAAAAGGACTTAAAAGGAGACCCGTTATGTTTTGGGAGTCTGGAGGGTAAGAAAAAGAGTGAAAAAGGCCCATGCAAATGAGGCTCAAACTCGTATTCAGGAAAGACTATACGAACTCCCGAGCCTACAGTGTTGTGAGAAACGACATGGACACCATAATGCAACCAGGACATACCTAGGTCATCCATGTTTTGGTAAGCTCTACCACCAAGTCGCGACACTTCTAGAGCAGATATGATGGTTCTGTGTCACAACCAGATGGGGTCGATCCTATAGCATAAGAAAAAGGCAACGAGATGCAAAAGTTGGGGTGATATCCTAACCTATATGCTCAAGTTGATTTTTGAAAAAAAAAAAAATTATGGACCGTCAATATATTTTTTATTTTTTTTCGAAACTAAAAAAAAAAGTGTCCCAATACCTGATCAAATCCCTCCCATATAACTCCCAGATCACTCTAAATGGTTTTTGGTATAAAGAAACTGATAAGGGGGGCCAAAAAAGTGACAAAAAGAGGCCAAAAAGTCTATAAATAGAAGCTGGTAGCTCATTATCACCATTGCTGATTTGGAAATTGACTCTAGAGCCAAAAGACCCCCTTTGCCAAAGATCATGATTCCAGGAGCTACAGTGGACGAAACAGACTTCTGCTTGGACCAAGTAAGTACAAACTCCCTTATCTAGCTATTCAATGCTTCCATTTTAGCATTTAACTTATTTTTTGGGTGGGCGTCGACCTCAAAAAGGTCGGCCCTAGGTACACGCAGGCTGTCCAGAGACAGCCCGCATGTACATGTGACTGTCACCTCTACAGGCCGTGTGTAACCCCCCCCCCCGAATGATGAAAAAGAAAATGGAAATAAGTATTGACCCTCCTTTACCTTGTTGTGTTGGCATGATGTATGTTCAATGGAGGGAAAGGGAGCATGAGGCCTCCAATGAGTTAGTTGTTGCAGATCCGAATGTTGTGGCCGTGTTGATGCAGTGCGGTTTGTTAAAATTCTTTTTATGTTCGTTCATGCACGCGCAACCAAGGCTATTGAACGCCTTGATTGATTACTGGTACCCTGATGCAGAGGCGTTCATGCTAGAGGGGCAATCCTTGGTGCCCACCACCGAGGATATTTACTTTCTGACTGGCCTCTCAAGGAGAGGGGAACCAGTCAACTTTCAGACTTTTCCTGCGGGGCTGAGCAAGGTCTTGGAGCTGATAGCTAAGTACTGTGAGGTTGGGACCGATCATAGAGGTTCTTCAGTACCTATTAGCAATATTACTAACCTCACACTACAGACTATCTTATTGCTTATTGGGCGGATTACCGGCTCAACAACCGTGCATCAGGCTTCGCGCGCACAGATGAACTGTGTTATCCAGTGCATGAATGCACAATTTTTTTATTGGAGTTCCACACTGCTGGAGTTTATGAAGAGGCAATTTATAGATTGCCGACAACGGACACAGAGGAAATTCGGGTTCGGGACTATCTTGTGTTCTTTCTTTTTCGAGAGAGTTTCGTGCTTCAGTCCTCATCTTATAGTACGAGGACATCTGGCCACTTTCCCCGCAATATGCAGATGGGCAGTGTTACTTCCACGATAGGGTGGCAGAAGGACCGTTGAGGCCTTCGACGACGACTTTTTTGCTTGGCTGTCACGACAGATCCCTGCTATCGAGGACTACCCACATGCGGGGATCGACTTTTCGAGAGATCCAAAGATACCCGTGCCTCCTGGTGAGGAGTGAGGGGAGATGGGTAAGTCTCCACCTGTATAGTTTTTTTGTTTGCATATGTAATTTTTATGTCTTTTTTGATATATATATCATGTTTTTGTATGCCAGAGTATTTGATGGGTGAACGTTTATTGTATGCAGATGTGGGACCCGTGCGACCTGTCGACTATGCACGGAATAGGCGTCGCCCGCGGCCGGAAGCCGCAGCTGCCACCGCTGGGGGAGAAGCAGTAGCAGGGAACCTCCCATCAGGAGAGGTCGAGAGGTTCCTTAGGAGAATTGAGTAGAACTTTACTGCGCTCACTCGCACAGTCCCGATGGCAGAGATAGAGGACCTGTCGCCATCCATGCAGACTCGTGTTGTGGGGGCACCTCGGACATGGGTCCGATTGTTTAGGCATTTATCCCGCACTGTAGATGATTATAACAGGGCCCATAGGCCCTGAATAGACTTTATACTCTTTATGTGCCATGAGCACCTTGTTGTATATATTTTTTTTGAGGGCATAATCCCGGTGACTCGTTACTGTTCCCACTTTTGAGGCACTTGCGTCCATCTATGTACTCTGAGGATTTTATGATGTTTATATATGGTTTTTATATCTTTTTGTGTCTGATGGATTATGTGTGCAAAAATGTATTTACATGTTAATATCCATGATCTTTTTATATGTGGGCAAGATGCCAATCTAGAATGTGATTAGCTAGAGTATCTGTGATTTGGTTTAATCTCCTAGGAACATGAAAATATGTAATATAATCAAAGTTGCGTTCTAAGAGACGTACCCTAAGGAATCGTCGGTGTAAAGTTGGATAATGAACCCAGTATATTCTGTTTAGCTGTGACACAGCCAGTTGAGCATCTAGATAGACCCAGAGACGAGAGATACCCAATGACAATGCGTCACGAAGCAACTCAATAACTGCACTATACTCAGCAACATTATTTGTGGTGTCACCTAAGCATATACCTCCGGAAGATAAAAACTGACCCTGTGGTGTAAAGATTACCCAAGCTGCAGAGGCAAGCCTCCACGTGTGTCGACTAACACCGTCTGCATACCCAACGAACACCTCAGACTCACTTGACATCTACTATATTGACGAAATATAACATCAATGACACGTCCATAACACTTTTAAAAGAACCGTAAAAAAGTAATAGTACAAAGACTATACATATGTTACAAAAAGTTACCCACGGTGACCTTTCTATGAGTAATACCTCTTGAGGTAGAGCCCATTTCTAGGCTCCACCAAAGCATTCCCTTCAAAATCGACCAAATGATAGGTGCCCTTTTTTAATACCTCTTTAATAATGAAGGGTCCGAACCACATGGGTTTAAACTTTCCTGCCCCCAGGGGGTCCTTATCTTGGTCATAGACCAGGACAAGGTCGCCCTCAGAAAAAATCTGAGGATGAACGGACCTATCATATTGACACTTGACCTTATCTTTATGAGCCTCGTTGGCCAGGGCCACATCGCGACGCTGCTCATCAAGCTTCTCAAGGTGTACTAACCTCTCTTCAAGTGGAGAAGTGTCTGGAAATAACTGTACTACCAATTTCAGATATGGGATTTGACATTCGATGGGCAAGACTACTTCCAGCCCATAAACGAGTTGGAAAGGTGAGAAACCGGTTGCAGTCTTAACAGATGTTCGGTAAGCCCATAATGTCGAGTATAACATCAAATGCCAATTTGACTTGGCTGAGTTGATAGTTCGCTGTAGAATAGTCTTAAGAGTTTTGTTTACAGCTTCCACCTGCTCATTGGCTTGGGGGTAGTAAGGTGAGGAATGTTTTTTTCCATAACCCAAGCTTTGATGTTAATTTAGACATCATTTGGTTCTGAAAGTGACTGCCATGGTCAGTGACAATCTCTCTCGGGATGCCGAACCGTGCTATAATCTGGTTGAATAAGAAGAGAGTTGTAGTCTCTCCATCATTTTTAAACGTTGGCATAGCTTCGACCCACTTAGTGAAGTAGTCGACAGCTACGATGATATAGCGGTGCCCCCTTGCTGACGGGGGGTTGCATGTAGTGTAATCAATCCCCCACTTAGTGAAGGGACCAACTGTGATGACAGGAAACATGGGAGTTGGATGTGCCCTCATCTTCCGAGAGAATATTTGGCACGGATGGCACTTCTTGACGGACTCGATACAATCTTTGATAAGTGTGGGCCAGAAGTAACCTGCTCATAAAATATTTTGGGCTGTTGCCAACCTAGATAAGTGACCGCCACAAGCTCCTGTATGACAATCGTTGAGCACTATGACGGCCTCCTCATGAGTGAGACATCGTTGCAAGATGCAGTCTACACCTCTTCGATACAATGTATCATCGAGTATGAGATAATTCTTAGCCTGATGGCATATCCGCCGACGCTCGTCACGAGAAGCAGAGGTGGGGCACTTCAAAGTCTGGAGATAGATCAGTATATATCCGTACCAGGGGTCTGAAGATTCAATCAAAAACATATCCCCCCGGATAGGCGATTCCTCAAGCACAACGTCACCTGACTCAACCGAAAGCTCCGAAATAAGTTCTGCGAAGACCAATGACTTCTTGGACTTTGCTGAAATGAAGTCTAAGTCAAATTCCTGGAGGATGACCATCCATCTACTGATTTTTCCATCGATAAATCATCGTGTCAACATGTACTGGAATGGATTCACGATAGCAACGATGGTGGTCTTGCGAAACAGAACATAGTGACGAAACCGTTGAACAGCATGAACTGCTGCCAACACAATTTTTTCGAGATGGGAATAATTAAGTTTCGGTCCTACGAGGCCTCGGCTCAGGTAATAGATCACGTATTCTGAAAATGAATCATCTTTCTGAACTAAAACCATGCCTATGGTTGACTCTGCGGTAGCCAGATATAATAAAAAATATTTGTTATAATTAGGTGGTTGTAGCAGAGGTGCGGTTGTGAGGGCATGTTTTAATGCATCAAAAGAGCGTTGAGTGGTTTCGTCCCAGAAAAAGGGAACATCTTTCTTAAGTAAATGCATAAATCCCTTGGTGATTTTGGCATAGTTGGCGATGAAGCGTCGTAAGAAGTTTGCCTTGCCTTGAAGACTTTGAAGTTGTAAGATTGTGCGTGGGGGGGGAAACTGGATTATTGCCTCCACCTTAAGTGGATCCACCATGATCCCTGTTGTTGATACGATGAAACATAACAAACGTTCTGACGTGACGCAAAAGCTGGACTTGTTGGGATTCAAGCGAATTATGAACTAGCGACAGCGTTCGAAGATTAGTCTGAGGTGCATAGGATGATCCTTTCGCTTGTGAGAGCATGATGCTAAATAATCTAGATAGGCCTCGACTATATGTTTGAGGTCATGAAACGCAAAAGACATGGCCTGCTGGAAAGTGGCTCCAGCATTCTTGAGGCCAAAAGGCATCTTACGATAGGCAAATGTACCCCACGGACAAATGAATTCCGTTTTGTGTTGGTCTTCAGGTTTGATTTGGATTTGATTATATCCCGAAAAACCATCCATGAACTAAAAGGCTTCACAACCTGCACATTCATCAATGATCTGGTCAATGAATGGGGTTGGAAAATTATCTTTTGGACATGCCTTGTTCAAATCACGGAAATCGGTACATACGTGAATCGTGCCTTGTTTTTTATTGACCGACACGGGGTTTGACACCCATTGAGTCAAATGAATAGGATAAATGAAACCTACCTTGAGCAATTTCTCAACCTCAAGCTTAATGGTTGCTTCTTTCTTAGGATTGACTGGACGAAGTTTTTTGTCGAATAGGCTTAGCATCAGGATACATTGTGATTTCATGTTCAACTATTTTCGGATCGATACCTGGAATTTCCTCATAAGACCAGGCAAAAACGTCGCGAAATTATTTGAAAAGATCCGTATAAATTTGAATCTCTTCAGGGGAGAAATCTGCCTCGACGAAGACATTCTCCATGACGCCAGGGTTTCGGGAGATGTTGATAGGTATAGTTTCAGCGATAGTTGCCATATTGCCCTCAACATAAATTTCCTGTGTAGCTAAGAGATTAATAGGACATGGCTGATCTCCCATCATGGTGATAGTGAATTCTCGATTCGGTGTAACTCTGGGAGGAAATATGATCTGTGATGAAGATCTTCCCAAGGTTTGTCCGGACTAGTCATTGCTTCGATTACTACTTCGTCAGAAGGCAAGACTAAGTCTAATGAATTGGTGGTAGCAAGAGAACCCT
>ML823196.1:59417-74722 GCA_009831015.1 Picea engelmannii
TGGATCAAGGAGATCGCGAGGTCAACTATCTTAAATTTCATGAATATCCCATACTTCGACATACATCAGGAGGTTAACGCATGCTTTAAACTCCTCCTATCGTGCTTCCATTGTAGGTACATGTGGTTGGATAGGCATATCACTGTTGATCCAGCACTAATCCACCTCATTACTGGACTAAGCATGCAAGGACCAAACCCTCATAAATTCTACCCTGGGAAGACATCAGATCGCTCCTTGGTGCAGTGAATAAAGAAAGCATATGACGATGTGGAGAAAGGGAAGCGAGGCTACAAGGTAGCCTCCATCCAATATGAAGCAGTGCGTCTATCTTGTCAGCTAATAGTGGGAAAGCTCATCAGAAATAACCACCCTACACAAGTAACAGGCTTCGTAGTCGACCTTGCAGGAAAATGCGTCGAAAGAATGCAGATGAATTGGGCAAGCTATCTTGTCAATGAGTTGGAGAAGGACTGTCGTGAAGCACAGGACCAAAGTTATGATTTCGACTTCAGTTGGTTGTTGATTCTTATATAATTTGTCGCTCGGGAGATGCTGGAGGGAGTGACATTCCCAGAAGTCGAGCCATCATAACCACTAGCCATGAGGTTCACCACCTTGTGGTATTCAAGCGATATGGTGAAGTAGTGACAATCAAATTCGATGTTCCACACTTACTTCCTACATCTCACTCATGCCATTGAGTCATTCCCTCGAATGACTCTGAACACCTTGCATACTTACAGACCACTAGAGAATTTCCACACAGACCACCACTTTATCTACATCACTTCACGCAAGGATGAAATTAAAGAGGAGATGCAGTCATATTACAAGTTGACCGAGGAAGACCTGGAAGAGATCACTAAAGAATGGCTAGCTTAATTCCTTGTACCGGTTGGAGATGTAGAACTCTCTGACCCCAACCTCATCGAAATTCCTATGGTTACCCTAATGGAGTATGATGGACCAAGCAATGCTAAGAAAAAGAGGAAGGAGTAAGTGTAGGACATAGACAGTGAAGAGAAGAACAACGCATCAGAGGAAAATGTGCCTGACTCACCTGCAAGAGGAGGAGGCGATGAAGTAAACCGAGAGGAGGAAGGGGAAGAAGACAAGCAAGGAAAGGGAGAAGTAACACCACCAAAGGATCCCCTTACAGAGGTCGAGACATCCAAGAAAAGGAAGGTTTCTCCAAAGAAACCCTCAACACAAAATAAATATTGAGCCAAAAAGCCTCAGTCACAGAATGTGCTCACAGTGGATGATGTTAACCTCATCATCACAGCTATAGAAGATGCTTTGGAGGGTATCTTGCAGCGACATGAAGCAAAGTAGGAGACAATGTATGAAAAAATCGAGGTAGAGCTGAAGGGGGTACAACAAGCCATCTAATCGAGATGTGAAGTGTCTATTGTGCCATCGTCATAAGAAGGTATGGAATTGAGCGATGATCCCACCCAATTGCAAAGGATAACAGATGCCATAGAGAATCGAATTTGTCGAGTCCAGGAGGAAAAAGAAAAGGCCACAGAGGCCTTGAATCAAGCAAAGGAGGAGGCCTTAGAGAAACTTTGGGTTGTGCAGAAAGAGGAAGATGACCTTCACGTGAAGTTTGAAGAATACAAGGAGCAAATCTAGAAAGAGAAAGACTAGTTGCTTGTAGAGCAGATTGGAATTAGAGAGGCAATGAATAGAGCACTTCACTCTGTGTCGGGATTGGCATAGATGGAAGAATAGACAACCGAGAGACAAGTGGGGAAGCTCGCCGAGGCTATTCAACAAATCCAAGCAAGAGTAGTAGAGCTAGAACTTCAAGCAGTGCCTAGCACTCTACATGAAGTATGAGATCAAAGGGAAGAAACTGTTAGGAGCATAGTAGAAAGAATCAGGGTGTTGGCCTCAGAATGCAAGAAACTCAGTGACTGAAGTGCTTCAACCTATGAGAGACTTGTAGAAGACCCAGAGATGAGGATATTAGAGGCACAACTCTAGGAGGAGAAGTAGCAGGCATAGACTGTGCAAGCACAGCTGAAGTAGCTTATGACAGTGGAGAAGATGAAAAGGTCACAGGAGCAATGCACAGTTCAGTAGCAAGTCACTGCCATCCAGAGCCAAGTTATGGAGGTGGCACAGAGACTCCAACCGGTGCAGGATGAAGCCTGCACACTTTTTGAATAGCTCGAGGGACAAAGATCATAGTTGGAACAGGTGATCACAATAGTGGAACAACGCCTGGAAGGGCCTACCACCGAGCAAGTCATTCAGGAGTTCTCCGAGCAAGAGGCTCTGGCGAAACAACGAGTTGAGGTAGCTTGAGCTAAGCTTGAGGCCTTCGAAGTAGTGTTTCGTAGATCAGAGTGACTCAGGACGAGTCATAGGTGAGTGTTGGGGGCATGTTGGCCTTTGACTAGGTTTTGAGGAAAAGTTTGTCATGCTTGACCATTTTTGGGACTTCAAAAGGCTAGTCGAAGACAGAGTGCCTAAGTGAAGTGAAGATTGCGGGATATCACCCTTTTTGCGGGATTTTTAGGATTTTAGGGTTTATGTAATAGGTATGGGATGTTGTCCCATAGGTTCACCCATGATTAGGCCCCTTTTTGTAATGTATAAATAAGTAGCCAAGTGATGTAAGAGTATTTCAATATGTGTGATTGTAGTTTTGATTGGCTTTGTGCAAGAACCTGTGAAGGTTTCTAAGTGAAAATAGTTGTGAATGCTTTATGCACACTGTATGTAAGACTTGCAGAGCTAAGTGCAAGTCTTTTGTAAGTGCTTTGTGCGTAGATGGTGTAAGGCTTGGTGCCTTGATATAATTCTAGGAAGGAGGATCTAGTGAGGTGTGCACAGATGTCCTGTCCTTTGCGAAGTTGGATTTGTGGCTTGGTGCATGTAAGAAGATTGGAAGAAGCTAATAAAGAAGAAGAAGAGTTGGTGGACATAGGCCCACACTGGGGTGAACCACGTATATCATGTGTTATTGTGCTTTGTGCTATATGGTTATGTTTATATTTTCTTAGTGCACTGTTCTGGATATATGATAGGTACATCCATTGATGCTTAATGCTTGATGTATGAATAAATGCTAGATCTGTTCTAATGCTATGTGTTGAATGCTTAGATGTGTTAATATTGATTACTATCATGTTGATCTACAATTAGGGTTAATATGTGATGTGAATAAGAATCATAACTAAATTCATACTATTGGATAAGTGCTATGTTGAAGTGTGTAATCACAGATCTGTGTCCCATCTAGGTTGTAGACACTTGAGTCCTGCAACCCCCCTGCCTCTACCTCATGTGAGACTTCATCTACTTCGCAGGTGTTGCCGAAAGGGCTGATAGTTAGGGTTTTTTTGGTGCGTTGTTGAAGCATTGAACCCTGGGTCTGCCTCTGTGCCAACAAGGAAAGATGTATCAAAAGTGGCACTGACTATTGGGTGTGTTATATTCTTTGCATTTTTTCTGCCTCGGGACCACATTATATTCAGGTGGTTTTTTGGCACATGGTTTCTCTGTTGATGGTTTTCTATTTCCGGTTAAGTAATTAGGGTTTTGGACTAATCCAGGTCATTGGGTTAGGGTTTTGGATGCCGTTGGATCCTATATGTATTTTGTATTGTAAACATTATAACATGATGAATAATATAGAATATGCTAGTTTTCCCAGTTTGGGTTTCCAGGGGAAAAATCTCTATGTAATGTTTGTATTTTCCATTGTATCTTTTATGTTCCTTTACTGAATATATGTTTGCAGTAGATATTGTAAAAGGTTAAAATCTACATCGACAAGTCAATGATCGGAGGGTTAAAATGCCTGAGAGATTCTGCTCCAAGGTCAGAAATAGTTGGTTCCTCCGGATTCGAGTGTTCTCCTCTTGGGGATGGCTCAAGAACAGTTTCTTGTGGCCTGGTTGCCTCAAACGACCCTTGTTGGTAAACTCTTCGCTATAACATTGGAAGTGGTGGCTCTAATGTAACCGACAACATGCCCTAAAGCCTTCGCGACTGACGAAGCTCTTGATCCTCCACTTTGTGAAAATATCAGCGACACAGTAAGGCTTTTAATAATGTTGAAAACCATCACACACTAGAAAATTTCCTATGAGATGAAGCAACAAAACCACTATTTAGTTGGAATAATAGTTACGTTAGCCAACAATAGAGCAATTTACTGGTACAAGTGTAACTCGAATACAGAAGCAACCTTTGGGTATACTCTGCAAAGCATGGCTCGACATCTACCCTAGGTACCGAGGTATACCCCCGCAGTTACCTTTGTAAGTCTCTATAATAAAGGAAACTAGTTTTCCATCTCGCAAACAATCACTAGGCGAGTACAGTCGACAGTCGGGTGGACCGCAATGAGTAGGGTGTCAAGCCCAAAACCTATCGAGGGTATCGAAAGAAAGTGGTACGGAAGACAACTGAGGACCTCGAACAGATTCAAGATCCATGAAGCTCTGTAGGCAAATGCAACCGACAGTATCCCATGAAAAGTCCTCTATATGCGTTCCCCACTACGCTTGGTTCGAATTTGGAAGGGTTATCTCCGCTACATTTCCACAGGTGACCTCATGTTTAGCCCCTGTGTTAGAGGGGGGTCCCGTATAAATTTCATGTTTACTGGACTTTTTACACTCCCTAGAACTGACTCCAATGTTTGCTTGTAAGCCTTAAAGAGCTTCCTCTCCAACCTAAATCAAGGCTCTAGCCTAGACTATATGATTGACCCTACAAACATAAAGTCTAGTTGATTTTAAATTAGCGTTAATTTTAAATGGCTTGTTTTAAGTCAAGGAAATGACAATAAAACTAGTGGTGTGTTTTGAGAGACGAAGGAGGAGAAATAAACGAATTGAAAGCAAAATTACTTCTAATTGACAAATAAAGATTTGCAACTAACTCTTTAACCAACTTTTCATAACTACTTTTTCTAATATCTTTTAAAGGAAAAACGAAATTTTGCTCGACTACGAGATACTTAATGTTCTAAGAAATCAATAAAGAACTTAAGAAAAAAACTATTTTTCCTAACAAGCAAAATAATCAACCCAACTACTTAACCAAACAAAGAAATGAAATCCTTTTTTTTTTTTTTTGAAATGCTTCAAACAAGAAAACTTGAAATAAATATTTTTTTCTTTTCTTTAAAGCAAACAAAAGGAAAAAAGTAAAAAACAAGACAATACTGAAACTGACCTCTGGCCCACTGCAGATCGCAAGGATTCACTGAAGACACCAAATAGGCTGATCAGACTCATAGACTCATCTAAAACCCTTCCAAGGAAAACACAAGAAATATTTAAAAAGATAAGAAAACTGACATCAAACCCAGGCTATAATTGTAACAACAGATACAGTGTACTTAATCAAGAAACCCTGAGAAGTATGACTTCAATCAGGGAAGAGGTAGACTGCCTCTTCTTAAAGAAAAAATTCTTGACATAGGCACGCTACTGACACTTAAGCAACATGTGTATGTACGCGGGTTGTCTATAGAGAAGGGTGTGTATGTACGCGTGCAAACCCACAATAGGCCGCGTACACCTCTGCAACTTCTCAAAAAATGAAAACAAACAGGTAGAATGACAGGGCAGGGAGAATTAGTATGGCACCAACAGGTGACCAGAATCTCTTAAAGACTCAACAGACTTGCAAAAACTCAAAAAGGTAATAAAACCAATTAAACACCCAAAAAATCCCCTAAAACCCTAGAGGCTTCCCCAGAATGGTCTCCATTTCTTCTATAGTGGATAAACCCCCCTATGGACTACACTAGTGTTCAACATGTAGGCAGATCTAACTGTCTAAAAGTCTCTTACTTTTATAACTACCCCGAACATACCCCAAATTCATATATGAAAGACAAAGTGGAAATATTAGGTAACTTTACCTTTTACTCCGCGTCCGATGTTGACCCTCTCACGCTTGATAACTCCACTAACTGCAAGCCTCCTCCCAAGGTTGACCTGCATTCATAGAAAAATAAGCATGAAATTACAAACATGCATCTCATATATAAATCATGGGTTAGATGTTAGAATAAAGAATAAATCAAATACAAACATTTGAGACATCATATATCGAGATAGAAAAAGTATTCATTTTATTGATATCACAATGTTTATTTACAACAAGATCGACGACTACTCCACAACCCTGGTCGGGGCTCCTCTTCACCAAGCTCCAACCGTGCTTCCACATATTTTTCTCCTCTCAACCTCTCTCTAGGGAAATGGAATAGGCTTATGATGGAGGAAAAAAGAAAAAATGGGAAATTCTAATGCAAATCTCACAAGGTGGCTACAATTTCTTGGGGAAAGGAGGGGATGTGAAACAGGCAAAGTTTCACTGTTCGTATGCTTGACTTGGGAATGAGACCCCAACACCTCCTTTTATATGAAAAAAGGATGGTTATTCGGTTGGGTGATGGGATATAGGCGGTGAATCAGTTGGGAAACTACCCAATAACCCGCAATATCAATGAATTCCTTGCAACTTTTTAATTTTTGCAACTTTTGTGAGTATACGTGGGTTGTACTAGTGCAGCTAGCATACGTACGTGGGATATAGTGGTGTAGTAGGCAAACATATGCGAACAGTAATGGTGCAGGGCGCGTACATCTTCAAAAATAGTGTTTTTAAGAAGAGAAACTTAGTGATGGATTGGAAAAAATAGTAAGTAAGAGGGCCTGATTCTAGGTATGCATATGTAGAGAAATTTAGGGTTATAACACATTTCAAGAAAGAAAAAGGAAAAGATTGCACATATTTTAAATAAGAAGACCCATACTCGATAAGGCCAATACAACCGATATCTAGTCTAGTGGGAAGGCATATCACCAACAAAGAGTACATGGAGTACAAAGGGTGACTTACTAAACTCAGATCACATTAAATGGCAACAGTTTGAAGACAGTAACTTGCAGGAGTTGCGTTCTTTTCAACTAGAGGAGAATGATGTAGGGATTTTTTGGGTATTTTCTGAGGGTCATAACTTTTGACTCGGTTATCCGTTCGCGATGAAATTTTATGGGGAGTTGCATCTCGAAGAGTTGACTGACGTGCCAATTGGATATATCGAATTGGACATCATTTCAACACTTTTTTAGGGCCAAATTCCTTCATATAAGGCCTCGAATTGGGGTTTTAGTGTTTTTACGGGAATTTTTAATTTTTTCAATTATCAGTTATCTCTTAGTTTATGAGATTAATCGGAAAAGAGAGTTGACAAATAGTGTCATGTTAGTTATCTCTTAGTTAGTAGTTAGTTTTATATTCATGCAAAAATTTTCTAAATTTAGTTGTTTTTCTAAAAAATAGTTGTTTTTCTAAAAAATAATTGTTTTTTTAAAATTAGTTGTTTCCGAAAATCCCAGATAGTAGTTATAAGGTGTTGAAATTAGATTGTAATATTTAGGATGGAGAAGGAATACAAGAGATTTATTTTTCCATTCTCCCATTTTCTGATGGTTTATTTGATCTTGTGAATGAATCTCAGGCTTTGGTTACATCATTTGGTATCCGAGAAGGAATATGGCTAGGAGAGGAAGAGGAAGAGCAGGTCTTTCTCATATGTGCAAAGATATGAAAAACCTCAAAAGGAAAGTAGTATATATTAAAACCATGTTGGCTAATCATAGAATAATACAAAGAGAAGTGTCTGATGAGGAGACAAACCAAGGAAATGTAGATCGACATATAGAACATGAAGAAGAACATGGAGAACACGAAGAAGAACAATTAGAGTGTGTGTCTTTTGAAGAAAGGTTGTTGAGGGATCTAGAAGGGAGAATTGATAGGATCAAGATGGAAGTTTTAGAATATGCAGGGAATCTTAAAACATAGGACTTAATAGATTGATTGAATGTCGTGGATAATTTTTTTGAATGGAAGCCTATGCCAAATGAAAAGAAGGTGAAATTTTCATACACCAAGTTGAAGGGTCACACCATGATCTGGTGGGATCATGTGAAAAAATACAGATTAAGAAAAGGAAAAGAAAAAATTAATACCTGGAGCAAGATGGAAAAAAATGTGAGTAATGTTTTTACCTCTAGACTATGCCCAAACCCTTTTTTCGTATATTTCATAACTTGAAGCAGAACTTGTTGGAATAGGGGAAGACCTAGGGTTCAATGCTTCAACGACGCACCAACAAAACCCTAACTATCGTCCCTTTAGGCAACACCTATGAAGTAGGCGAAGTCTCACTCGAGGTAGAGGCAGGGGGGGTTACAAGACTCAAGTGTCTGTAACCTAGCTGGGACACAGATCTCCAATTACAACAATTTGCAGTGTACTTAGGAATAACATTCATTAATATATCAATATTATTCACATCGCAGATCAAACCCTAAGTACAGTTCGACGTAGTAACAATAATAAAATATACATCATACTTAACATCATAAGTTAGGTCTAACACATTCAACATAAACAAAGCACTAAGCATTCATAAATCTATCTATTATTCAGAACATTCAATGCACTAAGAAAATTCACAGCATAAACATTACAATATAGAGAATACCATCAACACATTATATATGTGGTTCACCCCGGTGTGGGGCTACATCCATCAACTGCTTCTTCCTCTATTATTCTTCTTCAATCTCTTACATTCCCCTGCTCCTGTGCACTAAGACATAGAGCCAAGCTTCATACTGGACAAGTGATCTGCGCACTAAGCACTAGATCTACCTTCCCAAAATTAGGTCAAGGCATGGAGTCGACTCCTCTATGAAGCACAGAGCCTTACATACATGTTTTGTTGCACAAAGAAACTCAGAACTAATTGCCTCTAACACTTAGCTAGATACTAATTTTCTTGCACTAAGCACACTTCGCTAATTCTACATTGCATTCCTTCCTGTATATACTTTTACATCCCTTACAAAAAGGCCTAATCATGGTTAAACCTATGGGTCAACATCCCAAAACCCTATTACAAAAACCCTAATGAACCCCTTGTTGGGTCCACAAAATATGTGAGATCCTGCGATCTCACCTCTACCTAGGCGCTCCATCTTCGACCATCCCGTCGAAGTCCAAAAGTGGTCAAACCCGACCAATATTTCCTCAAAACTTGGTTGAGGGTGAATAGGCCCCCAACACTTACCTATGACTCATCCTGAGTCACTCAGATCTGGGCAACACTACTTCGAAGGCCTCAATCTTAGCTCGAGCTACCTCGACTTGTCGCTTTGCCTGAGCTTCCTTCTAAACAAACTCTTGGAGCACTTTCTCGGTAACAAGCCCTTCCAGGCATTGTTCCACTGTCACAACCACTTGGTCTAGCTGGGATCCTTGTCCTTCGATCTCTTCAAACACCATGCAAGCTTCATCCTGGATCGATTGTAGCCTCTATGTGACTTCCATGACTCTTCTCTGGATGGAAATAATCTACTTCTGTGCCACGTGTTGTTCTTGTGATCTCTTTATTCTCTCGACTGCAGTGAGAGACTTCATCTGCACTTGAACTGTTAGTGTCTGTTGTTGCACCCTATGTAGTTGCGCTTCCAACTTCCTAAGATCTAGGTCTTCCGTGAGGTGTTCATAGGTCTACGTGCTTCTGTTGCTTAGTTCTTACATTCTGAGGTGAGGATATTGATCCTTTCCACTGCATTCTTAGAATCTTCCTCCCTCTGGTCCCACACTTCCTACGGAGTGCTAGGTACTACTTGAAGTTCCAAATCTGTTACCCTTGCTTGAAGTTGTTGAATGACCTCAATGATCTTCATCACTTGGACCTCAACTTCCTCATGTTCCTACTGTGCCGAGCCTAGCACAGAGAGAAGTTCTTTGCTCACAACTTCCTTGAATGTAGTCTTATCTACGAGTAGTTGGTCTTTTTCCTTATGTATTTGTGCTTTGTCTCCCTCGAGCATCACCCGAAACTCATCTCTCTCATTTTCATACGCGGTTACATAGTACCGCGCAACTCATAGTTTCTCCAAGGTCTCCTCTTTTTCTTTCTTTAGGGATTATGTACCCTATTATTTCTCTTCTTGGACTCACTGAAGCCAAGCCTCTGTTTCATCTTCCAATCTTTGAAGTTGGGTTGGTTTATCCCCCAAATATACAGTCTTCTATGAGGAGGGCGCAGTAGGTACTGCGTGCCTAACTTGAATAGATCATTGTATCTCCTTCAAATCCTTCTCAACTCTTACATACAATTCTTCTTTCCTCATTCCATATCTCTATAATAGGTCCTCAGATGCATCCTCCATTACTCTGTGGACTAGACTAATTTCATCCTCTGTGAGCATAGCCTCTAGCTAGGGCTTACTTGCATGGGTCTTCTTTCTTACTGAAGGTTTCTGCGAAGAAACCTTCCTCTTCTTTGATGTTTCAGTATCGGTAGGGGGTGCTTCAGCGGTGTAGCTTCACCTTCTCCTTGTTTTTATCCTTATTCCCCTCTTACTTATTGATTTACTTCATTTCCTCCTCCTCCTGTGAGCGATCTAGGTCTACTTTCTTCTGAGGCATTGTCCTCCTCATCAGTCTCTATGTCTTGGACTTCCTCCTTTTTCTTCTTCTTCTTTGCACTAGTTTGTCCAACAAGCTCAGACCGGGTAACGAAGGGGATTTCGATGATTTCAGGGTCAAGGAGTTATGCATCATCAAACGGTACAAGGAACTCTACCGATCATTCCTTGGTGATCTCCTCCATATCTTCGTCGATCATATTATAGTAGGACTGTAATTTTTCCTTCCTCTCGTCCCTGCGTGCAATGATATATATGAAATGTCGATCTGCGTAGAAATTAACTAATGGTTTGTACTGGTGTAATGTTCACGGAGTCATGCGAGGGAAAAATTCTATGGAAACCTTAATCTACTGATAGTAGGTGTGGAACATTGTGTTCAACTGCCACTGCTTTGACATGTTGTTTGTGTACCATAGAGTGGAGAAATTCACGGCCAATGGATCCAAAGGTTCTATCTTTGGGAAGGCAACTCCTTCCAGCATTGTCCAAGTGAAAAATGCGATCAACACCAACAACCAGCTAAGATGAAACTCATATCCTTGATCCTGTTCTTTGTGATAGTATTTCTCGAGCTCGTTGACGAGGTATCTTGCCTAGTTCATTTCAATCCCCTCCACACACTTCCCTGCGAGGTCCACTACAAACCCGACAACCTGCGTTGGGCAGTTCTTTCTGACAATCTTTCCAGCTATGAGCTAACAAGATAGGCACATTGTGCCATCCTAGAAGGAGGCTACCTTGTATCCTTTCTTTCCCTTCTCAAATTCGCCATATGCCTCCTTTATGTGCTGTGCTAGGGAGCAATCTGAAGTATTCCTTGGATAGAACTATTGAGGGTTGGGTCCCTGCATGCTTAGTCTTGTGAATAGGTGGATCAGCGACAGATCCATAGTAATGCACATGTCGAGCCATAGGTATCCTCCATGATAGAACGACAAGAGGAATTTAGTGCAAGCGTTAACCTCCTGATGTCGACCAAAGTGAGGGATATTCATTACGTTCAATATCGTGTATTGTGCGATCTCCTTAATCCATGACTAGGAGACTATGCGAGGCTTCTTCCCAGTCATCTTCATCAGGTATCTATGCGGTGGGAGCATCACATAGTTATTTATGTCCCCGAGATTGAAATCATTGTTCTTCAATGCAGGGATATGTCCCAACTGACTTCCTTCTACGTGTACCCCCTTCGGGATGTACGTGGTGATCAACGTATACTCGAAATCCCATGGAAATCTATCGCGGTTAACTGCGCCATCCAAAGGCAGGATATAATCGGGTAAGATCGATGGGATCTTCTTCGCATTAGCCAGATTGTCACGATGCTTACTTTGCTTCTTGGTAGCAGGGTTGGCACATTTTGAGTGACGTCCAGTCAAAGGGGAAGCCTGCAGTCCCCTGGTCGATGATGCATGTACACCCTCAAACATGTCTTTATCATGCAAACTTCTTCATAACTTCTTCAACAGACTTCTCTAGTTCAGTGCGCTTGGTCGACATTCTCACTGTTAAAAAATAAGTTGGGGTAGGTGAATGGATACCAGGGTAAACAACATATGGCGAGGTCTGATAGCACAATTCAACACACACAATCACTACTCTGTTAGCTCAGATAGTAACAAGTAGCAAAAAGTGGTCCTGACACAGTGTCCGATGGGTTAAATAAGCAAGTGTTGTAACAGATTCCTCCAATGGGTAGGAATGCCTCAACCAATACGAATTAGTCTGTTGTGGTGTGATCTCAACATCCCAAACACAGTCTATTCTCCCATAAATGTATTTATTAGTCATTTTGAGCGTTTTTCTAATGGTCGGGGTGCTTCCAACGGTCATATAGCTTCATCAGGGTGAAGTCTCGTTCTACGTGGTTCTACTGTTTCGGTGAGGTTCATAGCCTACCTCCTACGAAGTCTTCTCTGGGACTTCTTGTAGCTTTTCTAACTTGGCTTTATTCTTACTGATATTCCTTTCCTTTTTTCCTGTGATCTGAGTCTCTGTATTCCTTTCTATTCTTATTCTTAGCTTCTCCTAGCGTGGTGGCTTCACGTTGCTGATGTTATTTTAAAGGGGTCAAAGTTAATATCCTGTCCCTTACTGATTCCCATGTGGATATATTTTCTTCTTCCATGGATAAGTCCTTCACACCTTCTTGCACTCTTTCAAATTCAATGGCTAGTTCTCTTGTGTTCTTCTTCTTCAACTTAGCTTCTCATTCTTCTTTCAGTCGATCTACTCTTCTAGCTATGAAGTCCCTTAGTTCTTGCTTTTTATTTTCTATAGCTTCTTCCTCTACTTTCCTTATGATCTGATCCTTCTCAATCGAAGTCTCCTAACAAAAGAGGAAAATGTAAATCCTAACCTTGTACAATATCTACTGCAAACAAATATTCAGAAAAGAACATAAAAGATACAATGGCAAATACAAACATTACACAAAGATTTTTCCCCTGGAAACCCAAACCAGGAAAACCAGCATATTCTATATTCATTCATAATGTTACATTTTTTACAATACAATATAAATATAAGAGCCAGTAGCATCCAAAACCCTAACCCAATGACCTGGATTAGTCCAAAACCCTAATTCCTTAAGCAGAAATAGAAAACCATCAACAAAAACCATGTGCTGAAAAACCACCTAAATACATGACACGTTTCCTGAGGAAGATTTTTTTTTTTCGAGGGCACTACCCCTGGACCCCCGCAAGGGGGCCTTTGCCCCCCTGCACCCCCCTATGTGCCCAATGCATACTCTCAAACACTACTACTCGTGCAAAGAATATAACACATACCCAACAAAAAAGGGGTGTTGTTCTCAACAAACCTAATAACTTCAAATTCTTCTTTTGTCAATGTTCCATGGATGATAACAAGTACATAGTAACTCTTCCACATAGGGTTATCATATTTCCTTTAAACAAGCCTATCCTTCCCAGTGAATAAATCACAGTAGGCTTTCCCAAAATTTCCCAAGTTCTTTTTGTCATAATATTCACTTGTGTCTCTTCATCCAAGACATAGTCTATGTCGAAGTCTCCTATTATTGTATCTATGCCTTGTTTTTCTTTCATGATCTCCAGTAAACTGACATCTTTGTGATCATTCATTACTTCTTTTAACTGTACTAACATAGTTTGAGCTTTCAATGATTCTTTATGTTTATGATTATCTAATATGCTCTTATTCTCTTAACTCATGTTCATTTTTTCAACTTTAGAAATCATCCTTGGACAATATTCAACTTTATGACCGAAAATTTTACGTCATAGACAAATAGGACCTGCACTAAGAAATTCCTTAGCAACATGTCCCAGTGTTCTATAGTTATAACGTAGTTTCAATCCTCTCTTTCTCTTATAAGTTCCCCAACTTCTCCCGTACTGGGCACTAGGATCACAGTGCCGAGCCTATAATCTACAAAAATTCTTTCTAGTTTCATGCATTCACTTATTAGTCCAAAAATTCTTTTTGTGCATAGGAATAACACATCTTTCTATAGTTCTATCAATTTTATTCAAATCAACTCTTTCTTCTAACTGTACCCTAGCTTTCAGGCTAGGACATAATCTATCAAACATACCTAGATTCATTCTTTTGAAACAAAAATTTCCACTTTACTTACTCTATCTAAGAAAAAAGATTTACCTCTTTCAAGATCTTATGTTAAGCCCTAAATAGTGGCTCATTACCCCTTAATTGGGGCATATTACATTAGTAATGTTATTTTATTTATGTCGACTCTTAGTTGTAATTATACCTCCCAATCTCCTATATATAGCAAGGAGACATTTTCATTTGGAATCATCTGGTATTTGGGAATTTATGTGGGCATAAGGAGTTTTCCCCCTCAAAGAGAATTATTATCTGAATTTATCTCTTTTTCAAGGATTTGAGTACTTATTCTGAGGTTTTTGTATGCTATATTGATATTTGGTTCCTAACATATGGTATTAGAGCTCAAGGTCTTGGGGTTTCGCTACTACATATGAGACACCTTGGAATTTTCACTATAACATGTTTTCTACAATGATTCAGAAGGAAGGTATTGGAGGATATTTAGTATATGGATCAAGGTACATTGGGTTAAAATTTCAGCTCTTGAGGCCTTATACTTTCGGAGATACAACCTTTGTAAGATAGGGTTCTGGAATCATCCTGAATCGAGTCATTGCGGAATTTTCGCTACAAAATTTTTTCTGTAACGTTTCAGACCTTGAACGCTAGAGGATATTCACATAAATTAGTAAGGTATATGTGGTAACAATTTCATCTTCTGGGTCATATTAAACTTTTAGATACACCCTGTGGAAGATAGGGTATCTGACTAGTCCTATTGACTAGTCTCAAGAAGGTGTTCCAGGAAAAACAATCATAACTTCTTCCTAGAGTATCCAAATTGAGTGAGACTAGTTGCATTGGATAGTGGACAAACTGTAGTAGTTATGGTACAAGTTTTAGAATTGTATATCAATTATTTTTTGTGGGGCATGCTATACAAGTGAGATCTCTTGGAAAGACAAAATATCAGCAAGTTGTGGGGAAGTTACAGTAAATTCCACTTGGCACATCCAATTTTTATCAGATCTATGGCATTGCAGAGAATAAATATCATAGACCTACACAAAAGAAAATTTCATACTCAGAAGGGCCAAAATTTTGGAGATACAATAAAAGGAAGATTTTCTAGCAAAGCCACCTCAAAATCAAGGTTTAAAGTGATACTTGGCCAACATGCCACCAAAAAAGGGAACTTCTACACCAAATAAGCCTCCAGACAATCCTACTTGGACTCTTGATGAAGGTGAA
>ML823196.1:93139-112276 GCA_009831015.1 Picea engelmannii
CTCAAGGAATTTCATGTATTGTTATGCTGCTAAGATTGTTAAGGACTCATTCTTTGACAATAACACATTGGTACCATTTCATAGAGCCATTCACCTCTCCATTGAGTGGATGTGCTTGGAGTTCTTTCACCATCATTCTCATTTTCTCATTGTAAGGAGAGCAAGTTTGTGAGGACATAAGAGCCTTCCTTTGGAGGAAGAAGGGATTCACAGTCCCCTTTCTTCATTGTGCTTTGATTTCATCAATTGATCAGCCTAAAAACATTGGTGATATTGGTCTTTTTGTGTTTTTATTTCTTTATCCATATGCTCATAGTTTTAGTTTGTTTTTATTTAATTCTTGCTTATAGTTTTGTTTTATTTTCTCTAACCCTTTCCTCTACARCTGTCATGCTCTGCAAGACCCAACAGGGCATGTAAGCACCCTTTATTTGCTCACAAGGTGACGAATTGGGTGCAAACAGAGTGTACTATAAGTCAAAATGGATACTAAATAAATTATTTAAATAATAAATTTAATGGATAAATTACTAATTAGAAAAGTGTTTAGAAGTTGGTTAACCCTAAAATAAGGAAAGTGGGTTAAGATGGTTAAAAGGTAACCCCTTGAGGAAGCTACATGAAACTATAAATAAGAGGCAAGGCTCTCTCATTTTATATCACACTTGAGAATATTGAAAATATATAGGTTACTTAGGTAACCAAAGGATATCTATGCCGAATTTCAGAGACAAGGTGATGTAAAGAAGGCCAAAATTCAAGGGAGGATAAATTCTTTTGATGATACTTTCTAAGGTATGTTATTTACAAGTCATCTCACCATTTTCGCAATAACGTTTTTTATAGAATGATTCAGACCATGAAATTGATAGGATGTTGAGAAAACATATCCAAGTGGCTGTGGTATGAATTTGATCTTGTGGGTCGTTGTAGTTTTGGAGTTACACTCCATGGACAATAGGGTTTGTGGCTAGTCCCGAAACTAGTCTAAAACAAGTGTTTCGGGTAAAAACGTCATAACTTCTTCCTAACAGATCCAAATTAAGTAAGAAAAAATGTTTTGGTTAGATTATAGTCTGTAGTATTATGTTTAAAATATTCCTATCCATAAAACAAATATTTCATGCGGGGCATGCTCTACAAGTTCTCTCTCTAGAATGAGCCAGAATTCAACAAGGTATGCCATTTTTGCTATAAATCCTTTTTTGAGAGGTTCCAAGTAGTGACACCTAGAGGAATTTTATAAAACACACTGAAGAACATTGTGTACTATTTTCATATATTTATTCATTACAAGTACATAGTTATGATTATTTCAAGTTAGGGTTGTTGACTAATCCAAAACTAGTCATGTGAGACTAAAGTAAAGTTTGGTGAAAATGCTAGTCTCTTGTTGTTAAAGTTAAGGAAGGTTTTGATCCAGATTTTATGACCAGAATGAAATGAATACAGATTATTAACAGTTTCTTAACACAAAATAACAGAGATACAGTAAAACTGGTTTTCTTTTAATAACGAAATAAGCTGAAACTGTAAAATGTAGCGGAAACAAGCTTGCTGGAATGGTGGCGGCTTATCTCTGAGAAGAGATGTGAAGGATGCATGCATTCGCAAGAAGAAGATTACAATGAGGCTTTGAAGGAATTTTTAAAATAAACAATAATTCCCAAAACCCTAGACATCCAAAAACCTAACCCTAGGAGATGAAGCGCCAAAAGTCATGTGGGCCCGGTTGGGTAAGTTAGTACATCAACTTCCTGAGGTCATAACTTTTGCATACAATATTTGTTTTAGGCGTGTGATAGCTCGTTGGAAAGGTATCATTGAGTAGATTAATTTTGGGGGCTTAATCATTCCTTTGACTATCATTGAGAATCTCGATACAGAAAAACCTTCATTTAGGCCCTCAAAATGGCCCCGGAAGTTAAAACTACTAAAAATAGTAAATTGCCAAAATTGTCAGAAAACTATTTTGAGCCAGTTGGAAAAGGTGGGTGGCCACCGATATACATATGGATCAATTCTCCCTCCTTAGTAAGAAATGGTCTCCATTGCATTGAGGTACCCCATCATATGAGGAAAGTTTTGCTAAATTTGGCCCCGGGTGAGCCACTTGCCTTGGTGCAGGAGTTGCCCTACTTTGACGACTCGATAAAGTTGGATCCTTGGTTGTCGAGTGACCTTGATATGTGTGTCCACAATATAAACATTGGATGCCTTTTGTATGCATTCAGGGTTGAGCTCTGTTGTTTTCAGTTATTCTTCTACTTCTGAGGTGTCCAATAATGGTGGGAAATAAGGGCGAAGGAGATCCACGTTGAACACTTGGTGAAAGCCAAGGAAAGGAGGAATGTTGAGCTCAAAATAATTATCTCCCATTGCCTTGGTGATAGTGTATGGACCATAACGGAGTGGAAAAATCTTCTGATGGGGTCCTGTAAGGCGTTCTTTCTGCAAGTGAAACCAAACTTTGTCGCCCACCTGAAACCTATGTGGCACCCGATGTTGATCATGGAGTTGTTTGTACTTGTCATTGGACTTCTCTAGGATATCTTGAACCTGTTGGTGGATATGTTGGATATGTTCAATGAACCGGGTGGCTTTTTCAGCTTCAGTTGGAGCAGGAGATGAGTCGGTTGAGGTGACCGCAAGGGGAAGTTCAACATCTATGAGACCCAATGGCTGGAATCCCAACCTCACCTGAAAGGGGCTGTGGTCAGTTGAGCTATGAAGGGCTCGGTTGTAGCTATGATGGACATAGAGAAGGCCCTCATCCCATGTGTGAGGGTGCTTTGAATTATACATGCAAAGGATATGCACAATCATTAAATTTACAACCTCGGTTTGGACATCTGTCTAGGGGTGGAAGGTCGTGGATTTGGTGAGCTTGGTGTCCAGCAGTGACCAGAGGCTTGACCAGAATATGATGATAAATCAACTATCCCTATCCGAGACAATGGTTTGTGGGATTCCAAAATGTACCTAGACTCGTTCAAAGAAGATCTTGATAGTGGCCTCTGATGTGATGCTCTTCTTGCAGGCAACCATAATCACCATCTTAGAAAAGCGATCAAAAACCACAAAAAAAAAATCATTTCCCTGCTTGGTGGATGGGAGGCACGAAATTTATTCCATTGAGATGGATTCCCATGGCCTGTCAAGAGTAGGAAGAGGGGTGTACATGCCCTATTTTGTAGTGGTCGAGTTGGAAATAGCGTAGGCAGTGCAGGACCCGATATACTTGTGGACATCCTATTGAAGTTTCAGACAATAGAAATGTTTCTGTAGCATCTCCACTGTCTTTTCGATGCCAAAGTGTCCTGCCACCTGACTGTAGTGGGCTTCCCAGATCAGCTTCACTCGCTCACTTGATGGAACACAGATATGGCCCAGACAACACAACAACCCATCCTGAATATGGAAATTATTGACAACTGCGTTTTCACCCAACATTTGGTAGGTGGTGGTGAAGTCAGGGTCTGTCTCATAGAGTTGGGGCCATCCAGATGTCTCATGGCTGCAAGAGTCTAGCACCGTGGTGAGTGTCGCAACTGGCGGTCTTCCGAGGAAATCAACGACACAATTGGTGATTCCTATTTTATACTTGATGTTGAGGTGGAATTGTTGCAAGTATGTGGACCACTTTTGATGGAGGTCATTCTGCAATTTTCCCTGTGTTTTCATGAACTACAATGGCTTATGATCAATGTGGATGACTGTCTCCTTCCCAAGAAYGTAATTTCTCCACTAGCGGYAGGCTTGCACAAYGGAGTACATTTATTTGTAGTAAGTAGGGTACTTATGGACAATATCTGACAGTGTCTCACTATGATAGGCCATGGGGTGGTCGTGCTGAGTGAGAACGACGCCCACAACATAGTCTGAAGCATATATCTCGATCTCAAAGGGATGTTGCAGGTCTGGTAGTGAAAGTACTGGGGCTGAGCACAAGCGCTTCTTCAAATCATCGAACTCTTTTTTTTGGGACCAACCCCACGCAAATTTCGCCTTACCACCACCCATGTTTATTTGGCTAAGGGCCCATGCAATATGGGAGAATCCCAACATGAACCTACAGTAGAAATTGGCAAGGCCCAAGAAGCTTCGAAGCTCAGTGAGTGTTGTTGGGTTTGGCCAGTCACGGATGACTTGGATCTTGACTGGATCCACATGTACGCCATGCTGATCAATGATGTAGCCCAGGTAATGGACCATGTCCATGCCGAAGGAGCATTTTTCCAGGTTGGCATATAGATTGTGCTACCGCAGGGTGTGCAAAACCTGTTGAATATGATGCAAGTGTTCAACCCAAGTCTTGTTGTAATTTAGAATGTCGTCCAGATACACCACTACAAAATTATTGGTGAATGGTTGCAAGATATCATCCATCATCCTCATGAAAGTGGCTGGAGAATTTTTCAAACCAAAGGGCATGACCAGCCATTCAAAAAGGCCTTCCTTTGAATTGAAGGTGTTTTTCCATACATCTGTCTGTTCTATCAGGACCTGGTGGTAGCCAGACTTCAGATCAATCTTACTGAAATATTTGGCCCCCGTGAGTTGATCAAGGAGGTTGTCGATTCGGGGAATTGGGTACCGGTTTTTTATTGTGATTTTATTCAGAGCCTGGTAATCAATATGGAGTTGCTAGGTTACATATTTCTTTTGTACTAGCACGATTGGGCTCCCGCAAGGTGATGTGCTGGGACGGATGTGCCCCTTGTGGAGAATTTCTTAGATATGTCTCTTGATCTCATCATTCTCTAACAAAGAGCAGTGATAGATTGGCCCATTGGGCAGTGGTGCGTCGGGGGTCAGATCGATGGGGTGATTGACTTGGCAGTGCAAAGGTACCCCTATAGGTGAGGAGAAGATATCTGAGTATTCTTCCACGAGCTTATCTACTTGCTTATGATGTGTGAAGAGGTCAGCCATAGAGACCCTGGATGTGGTTGTGATCTTTCTCTTATTATGAGAGAGAATCACGAAGAATAAAAACTTTCCCATCTAAGAGATGATCTTCTTGCATTTCTTAGCAGAGATCAAGGAAATAGTACTAGGTGGGACTGCATCGGGTATCTTGTACAATTTCCTATTCAAAGTAATAATAAAACTACGAGGCCTAGACTCATATACAACATGACGTTTCTATAAATAAGTTTGGCCCAAAATAACATCACAACCTTCGAGAGGATAAACATCACATAATAATTCATCTTTGAAGGGCTTGATGTTGTACGACAGTCGACACTGTTGGATGACGCGGAGATTGCTTCCTTGGTAGAGCCATCCAATGGTGTAGGGTTGTGGGTGCGATGTTGTTGGCAGGGCCAACCACTTGATGACCTCTGCTGAGATGCAGTTCTTCTGTCTACCGCTATCAACGATGAAGTGCATAGGGGTGCCTTTTACCCACATCTGTGAATGGAAGAGGTGCTCTCCTTCTTCTAGATCGTCTAGTTCACCGGGATGGAGCTTGGTGGTAGCAACGGTGGAACTAGGTTCCATTTCAATGATTCGTCTTCCAATTTATAGTTCTAGCTCAGAGTCAAAATCCACATCTTATTCAGAGGATTTCACTTCATCCACCAATGACTGCTTTGAGCGGCAGTCAACAGTGTTATGCCAAGGGCTCTTATGGAAGTCACACCACTTCCCGATATCTTTCTTTGTCTTTCCGGTGTCCTTTTTTTGTGGCTTGGACTGGATGTCCTGATACTATCCATATTTTCTCTATCCTTTTTTCTATGGGTTGGGGCCACCATTTCCCAGCTTTTATTGTGAGGGGTTCCCAGGCCCAAATAGTTGCGTCTTTTGTTTGAGATTTTGCTCAATTTTGATGGCATATCAATAGGCCGTGCCCAAGGATGAGATGTCCAGAAATTCAATTTCATTCTAGATGTATCTATGTAGAGCACCGCGATACTTGAGAACCAGATGTAACTCTGAATATTTGATACCCAACTTGGTGCGCAAGGTATGGAAGATATTTGTGAAATCTGGCACTGCTTGGTCTCTTTCTTGCCGTAGTGTGGTCCATTTGGTATACAGGTCGTCATAACTTTTGACAGGGTAGTATTGTTCCTTAATAGCATCCTTGAAGGATTCCCAGGTGGTCATGACTGAAAATAATGAGGTTTCCTCTGTTTCCTTTTGCTCACAGAAATTTTCCCACCAATCTTTGACATGGGGAATGGCTTTGAAAAGCGCAAAAGTAATTTTTTCTCCATTCAAAAAGTTATGGATAGAAAAATACCCTTCTAGTAGATTCAACCACTTGTCTACAACATATGCATCTATATTACCTTCAAATATAGGAATATCAAAGTCTATTTGTACCTTGAAGGGAGTAGCGCCTCCATTCAAAGAAGATGTGTCTCCTGTTGGTAGCCGCCGAAGGATTTGCATGAAACTATCCATCATCTCGTTCCTCTTTTGCATGAGGGATTCCTCAGTCAACAGTTTGAAAAGATCTCCTATCCCATCATCTTTATTTTCTCCTTCCATGAGAGGTATTTTGGGCATGCGAGAGCTTCTGTCCTCAAGAGAAACAAACTCGAGACCCAACTCTTTGTACTCTGACCTCGTTGGGGACATGCATTAAGATGACAAGGAGCAGACCGCTCTGATACCACTGATATGGATTTTATGAGTAGAACTAAATGAATACAAATTATTAACATGTTCTTAACACAAAATAACAGAGATATAGTAAAACTGGTTTTCTATTCAATAACGAAATAAGCCGAAACTGTAAAATGCAGCGGAAACAAGCTTGTTGGAATAGTGGTGGCTTATCTCTGAGAAGAGATGTAGCAGTTGCACACATACGCAAGAAGAAGATTACAGTGAGGATCTGAAGGAATTTTTACAATAAACAAGAATACCAAAAACCCTAGACATCCAAAAACCTAACCCTAGGAGATAAAGCGCCAAAAGTCATGTGGGCCCTGTTTGGGTAAGTTAGTACATCAACTTCCCGAGGTCATAACATTTACATACGATCTCCATTTTAGGCGTGTGATAGCCCATTGGAAAGGTATCATTGAGGAGACTCGTTTTGGGGGCTCAATCATGCCTTTAGATATCATTGAGAGGCTATATCGATAAAAACCTTCATTTAGATATCGATAAAAACCTTCATTTAGGCCCTCAAAATGGCCCTGGAAGTTAAAACTTCTAAAAATAGTAAATTGTCAAAATTGCCAGAAAATTGTTTTGAGCCAGTTGGAAAAGGTGGATGGCCACCGATATCCATCTAGATCAGGTTTGCAGGTATGTGATCATATACACTAGTTCTATTACAGAGTTACAAATCATATTTGGATGATGAAATTGATGGGGTCTTTTGGTTGAGGTACATGTTGGGTACATGGTTGAGACAAGTAGTTGATGAGTAGGCACATACATGAGGTATATATTTGATGATGTTAGTACATATTTATGAGTCATAGTTGATGAGTAGTTGATACATGATTGGTACATACTTGGTACATGGTTGGAGGCACTTGTTAGTAGTATTGTTGACACATGGTTTATGGATGATGTAGCATACTTGTATTGGTATATTATTAGAANCACATATTGATCTTGGTGATGATTATGAGTTGTTGTGTTATGGTTGGTTGATGCACATCTTTGAGAGTTGTCTTGGTGATTGATATTGGTGAGTATATCTGATTTGGTTGATAATATTGATGAGAAAGGTTGTTGTGATAGGTTGTTGTGACAGGTTATTTGTACAGGTTTGGTGCATGGTTGATGCACTTGTTCATGGTACATGTTTTGTACAGGTTTGGTGCATGGTACAATTTTTGTACAGGTTGGTTCATGGTTGATGCACTTGTTTATGGTACAATATGATTACATGTTGATTGGTACAGGTTTACAGCAGTATATCTCACAGTGATTGTGTGACAGTGGTTCCATCATTCTACTTATACATTAGGGTGGTTGGACGAGGAAAGGATAGGTGGTTGTAGCCACCTTCCGGTTGTAGCCGGAGAACATAAGGGGTTGTAGCCTCCTTCTGGTTGTAGCCTCCTTCTGGTTGTAGCCAAAGAATTGGAGAGTTGGAGATTCCCTCATGTTGTAGCCTGAGAAACTAGGGGATTGGAGACTCCTTCCAGTTGCAGCTGGAAAACAAAGGAAGTTTGTGCTTCCAATGAATGCAATTCTTCAAGACATATAAGAAAAAACATTGTGTGGTTTTCTCCCGCTTTGGTTTTCCACATAAAACATTAGTGTACTGTGTATGTGTATGATTGTTCATTTGTTCATTGCTTATTTACTTTGCAGTTATTGGATGATAATGATACATTGATATAACACTTGGATTATATGGTTAAAAATGATTAAATTGCTCTATTACTGATTCACCTCCCCTCTTAGTAATCCAACAAGAGGGACATTCAACATCACATTGATCTGATCCCGTGATCATCTAAACCTAATCATGTAGGCTATAGGATGAGTCCTACACAACATGCAGAGCTCAATCAAAAAGTGACATAACTCATAAATAAAGGTTTGGTAAGAGAAATCATGAGTCCATGTGTTGTACCAACATTGTTGACTCCAAAAAAGGATAATACATGGATGATGTGCATAGATAGCAGAGCAATTAATAAAATTACCATCAAATATAGGTTTCCTATACCTCAGTTGGACGACATGATGGATGTCCTAGCTAGAGATAAATATTTTAGTAAGATTGATTTGTGAAGTGGATACCACCAGATCTGGATTCATGAAGGGGATGAATGGAAAATTGTCTTCAAGATCAGGGATGGACTATATGAATGGATGGTGATTCCATTCACACTGTCCAATGCTCCTAGCACTTTCATGTGGCTGATGAATACTGTGCTTCGACCTTATATTGGTAAGTTTTTTTTTGTGTATTTTGATGACATCCTAGTTTTGAATAACAAAAAAAGAAGATCACTTGCAACAATTAAAAATTATATTGGATGCATTGAGAAAACATCAACTTTATGCAAACTTGAAGAAATGTATTTTCCTGCAAGAAATTTTTGTATTCATGGGTTTTGTCATCTCAACAAAGGGGTTCAAGATGAATTCAGATAAGGTTAGATCAATTGTGGAGTGGTCTCGTTCTAGGAGCATCACAGAGGTAAGAAGTTTTCATGGGTTGGCCACCTTTTAGAAAACATATTTTCTAAATTTTAGCAGTATTATAGCACCCATAACAGATTGCACGAGAGGAAAGACATTCATGTGGACCAATGAATCTGAGGAAAGTTTTAAGTTTATTAAGAAGAAGGTAACTGAGGCACCCATATTAGCCTTACCAAATTTTGATAAAGTGTTTGAGGTAGACTGTGATGCTTCACATGTAGGCATTGGAGATGTACTTAGCCAAGCAAGTAGACAAATTGCATTCTTTAGTGAAAAATTGAATGAGGTAAGAAAGAAATACTCCATTTATGATGTATAATTTTATGCAATTGTGCAAGCATTGCGACATTGGAGGAATTATCTAGCACCGAAGGAGTTTGTGTTTTTTACCGATAATATTGCATTAAAATATGTGAACACCCAAAAGAAATTTAACAATAGACATGCAAAATGGGCCTCTTTCTTACAAGGCTACACCTTTGTTTTGAAGAACAAATTAGGATGATATAATCAAGTTGCAGATGCTTTGAGTCGACACACTTCTCTTTTGACAACCATGGAAAATCAAGTAAATGGGTTTGTTGCATTAAAGAATCTCTATGCATCTGATAATGATTTTCGAGATATTGTGGGACAATTGAAGAATCCAGTCACTAGGAACATGGATCTTAATAAAGGTGAATATTTTATGCAAGATGGTTACCTCTTCAAAGGAAAACAACTATGCATCCTAATTGGTTCAATGAGGGAAAATATTATCAGAGACCTTCACAGTAGTGGTTTGTCAGGAAATTTTGGAAAGGATAAGACACTAGCCTTAATAGAAGATAAATATTACTAGCCGAAGACAAAAAAATATATAACCAGGTATGTGGCACGATGTCGTATTTTTCAAATGTCTAAAGGACACTCACATAACATAGGGTTGTATATGCCACTACCAGTGGCCATAGGTCCATGGACAGATCTGAGAATTTGTTTTGTGTTCGGGCTCCCAAACACGCAACGAGGTAATGATTCTCTTTTTGTGGTTGTTGATAGGTTCTCTAAAATGGCTTATTTCATTGTTTACAAGAAAACTAGTGATGCATCACGGGTGGGAGAATTGTTTTTTTTAGAAGTTGTTAGATTGCATGGGTTCCAAATACTATTAACTTTGATAGAGATACTCGATTCTTGGGTCTTTTTTGCAGGACTTTATGGAAGAAAATGGGGAATAAATTATAGTTCAACAGTGCCTATCACCCCCAAACATATGAGAAAAGTGAGGTGGTAAATCAGAGTTTGGGAAACCTATTACAGAGCATTATTGGATTGAAGCCCAAGCAATGGGATTTGGCTTTACCTCAAGAGGAATTTTCCTACAGTAGTTAAGTGAATATATCTACAGGTAAATCTCCATTTCAGGTTTTTTATAGTAGAAACATTACAGGTGTCCTACATTTGGTGCAGCTACCACTTGGTGATAGTATCAATGATGATGGGGAAGAATTTGCAGAACACATTCGATAGTTGCAACAACATGTGAGACAAAAATTGCAGGCCAGTAATGAACAATTTTTTTAATCAAAGATGCTCACCGACGATACCAGGTATTTAATGAAGGTGATTTGGTGATGGTTTATTTATGGAAGGAGTGGTTTCCTTGAGGAACCTACCACAAATTGAAGTATAATAAAAAAATTCCACGCAAGATTCTCAAGAAAACCAATGACAATGCTTATAAGGTCGATTTACTAGCTGACCTCGACATATCCCCTATGTTTGATGTTTTTGATTTGTATATATTCCATGGGTATGATCTAGGTGATGACTGTGAGGCAGAGGTCGATTGGAAACATGCCATTCCAAGCAAGAAAAAGGAAACGATTGCACATATTTTAGATAAGAAGACCCTTCATACTCGGAAAGGCCAATACAACCGATATATGGTTTAGTGGGAAGGTGTATCACCAAAAAAGAGTACTTGGATTACATAGGGTGACTTACTGAACCTAGATCCCATTAAATGGCAACAATTTGAAGACAGTAACTTGTAGGAGCTACGTTCTTTTCAACTAGAGGAGAATGATGTAGGGATTTTTGGGGGGTTTTCGGAGGGTCATAAATTTTGACTCTTTTATCTGTTTGGGATGAAATTTTATGGGGATTTTCATCTCAAAGATTTCACTACCATGTCGATTGGATCTATCCAATTGGATATCATTTTGACACTTTTTCAGGGCCAAATTCCTTCATATAAGGCCTCAAATTGTGGTTTTAGTGTTTTTACGAGAATTTTTAATTTTTCAATTATCAATTATCTCTTAGTTTATGAGCTTAATCATAAAAGAGAGTTGAAAAATAGTGTCATGCTAATTAGCTCTTATTTAGTCATCAGTTTTGTCATGCGATAATTTTCTAAATTTAGTTGTTTTTATAAAATTAGTTGTTTTCAAAAACCCCAGATAGCAGTTATAAGGGGTTGAACTTCGATTATAATAGTTAGGATGGAGAAGGAATAAAATAGAGTTATTTTTCCATTCTCCTATGTTCTCATGGTTGATATGATCTTGTGAATGAATCTCAGGCTTTGGTTACATCAATGATCATACTATTCAATTTTGGTGAGTATTGTTGGTGGAGAGGTGGACCGCCATGAAATAGCATAAACTTGGAGAGGTGGAACACCATGAACATTTTATAGGAGAGGAAGAAATCACTATGCCAAGGAAACAAGACCAAGCATCTAGAATCATCTAACCCCACATTATAATGTCATGGCCATGGAAGCTCTCATAGTGGGCACTATCTACAACATGGATCGAACTGATGAATAGTTTGGGGATGAGTATCCATGGGAGAAATATTGTGATATGTAGTCATGTATTCTAAGAAGTTGTATGTTACTAAGTGCTGACTTGAAGAGGATGGAATGACAGTGAAGAAAATATACTCAGTGATGTGGGTGTTCTCAGGTCATTTTCATCATCAAAAACCCTCGTGGAACTCTATTCTATGTGAATATCCTTTTTCGTAATGGATAAAGGTGAAAGGGATGAGAATATACCAAATAAATGTGAATGGGAAACTACCAGGCCCAACCCTTCATTTGAAGAACAAAGATAGTGTGAATTCGAAGGGAAATGATATTGAATATGTTGTCTTGATTAATCAAAAGTTCAAGAGAACTAGTGCAATGTGATCCATATCGGTTCAAGCCACCGCCATGACCACCGAAAGGAATACCAAACTGGAAAGGAAAATCGTAAGTTTGATACCAAGTTCGATTAACGAAATTGTTGGAAATAATGAGGTCTCAATGGGAAACTATAGACGTGATAGGGGTACCAACCGATTCGAAAAAAAAAACTTAACTAGAAACATCCAACCAGAAAACACTAACTTAATGATTTCATGTAGACCGAGAATACAAATGGAATTGGAGCTTGTGTGAGAGGACAGGAAGACTAACGTACAGGAATTGACCAAAATTCCTTGCAAAAGAACATACAACATATTGGCACACCATTGGAGGCGTTTTTGTATGAGGGAGATAGATATGCAGGTCGAGGATGGAATATTGGAAGATAAAGGGGTAGATAGTCATTTATGAACATGGAATGCACATGGAATGAGGTGTTTCTAGAAGATTCAAACTCATCTATGGAAAACTACCATAGTGAATTGAGCCCTAAGGACTAAGGAAGATCTGATACCACTATTGGACACACGAAATAGGATAAGCATGCAATGCATATATCATTAATACCTTGGTTTTGAGTCCCCATATTAATAATTTATTTTGTTTATTTGATGAAAGGCCAGAGTGCCTGAACAATTAAAAGAGGCTAGAGTGTCTAGGAAATATAATACTTTGAACATTGAAAATAATAAAATACATCATTGGTTGCTAGATAGACAATGACAAGAGTTATAGGGGGTTGTGATTCCATGAGAGAGGGGGATACGTATTTTTATTATATTTTATTTACCCATATTGGTTTTAATTGAGAAAAGTGGTTACATGAGCTTCTTGGGGAAAGACCATGTGGTTCTCGATTTTCAAGTAAATATATAAACCCCTCTTTGGGATGTTTGGGAGTTCACTCCTCATTCTCTCTCTCATTTTGGTTGTTCATTCATTATTCCTCATTCATTTTTTTTCTTGGTTGAGACAGGGGGACTAATTGTTGAGGAAATAATCCATTGTTTTTTTGGTTGTAGTAATTACTGGTGTATTACATCCATGAATTAATTCTTGTATTCCTAAGATGCATTGGAATGTGTCAAACCTTATTCACAGCCGCAAATCTTGAGAGTCCCATCATGGATATTTTTTACCAAATGCACTAGAGCCATGGAAAGAAGTGGATAGCATGAGGGACTACATGGTAGTGAAGAGGGCTCAGTGTCCTTGGGTGGTGCAGGATGAAGAGAAGAGTGTTGGTTTAATTTAGATTGATGTGTTTTGAGAAACCTATGAGGGCTTGAGTTTTGATTGGTTTGGGAAGCTGAGTGTTTCTCTGGAATCCATCCTTATGAATTCATAGCCCTTGCTCGGGGGTGACCTATTATTGAGACTTAGAAAAATAGTATCTAAGGTTGGGTGGAACATCCTTGGTCTGCAACTAGTTGATGATTGTTTTTTTTTAAGATAAGTGATCTCTGTCATAGTTTCCTTTTCTTGTATATTTATTTTTGTTGTGTATTAATTATTATCTCTAAGATTTGTATTTATAATGTGTCTGCATGTTGTTCATTGTTGTTCATGGCATGTTTAAACATTCTTTTAAAGTATAACATGAATCTTGATTATTGCATCTGTTGTTATTTTGTTTATTTCATGCTTCTTTATTAATTAAATGTTATCAGAATTTGAAATCAGTTCTTGAAGTGCAATTTGAAGTAGTGTGGCTAGCCTACTGGTGGTTGGGTACGTTACAAAGTGGTATTATATATTCTAGTTCAAACATAGAACTAGTATGGGCCAGGATGAGTGTGAATTGGGAATATTTGTGGTCAAATATTCGGTTTGTATGAATTTGGGAAAAAAGATAAATTAGAGAGAAAATCCCCAAATTCGTGAGTAGATATGAGTTAAATGATTCAAGACTGCCTAAGAAGTTTAATGGAGTTGATCCGTAGATTTGCAAAGTTAGATTTGACTTGCAAGATCAAAAAATTGAGTTTTAATGGTCATTGTAGCATTGGGAAAAGTTTTATGATTTGACAACTGATATCGTGTTCGATCTCGGGATCAACAACCCAAATTCATCCTTGAAGATTTTTAATTTTGTTATGTTTTCAAAGTCTGACAAAGTTACTAAATCAACGACCGAGATTCATTTTTGGTGGTTGGGAAAATAAGATAGATCAACGTTCTTGATTCATTTAAAATCTTAGGAGGTTGGAGCCAATAAATAGTCAAGATCATCTTGTCTTGGTGATCAATGGTCCAAATTTGTTGGGAATTGGTCGAAAAATTTCTAAGTGTTATCATTGGCTAAAGGAGATCATCGATGTCCAATAGTCGATTCAGATGGATTGGTGAAGTATTTTCTTAGTTGTCCAAGGGAAATGGTCGATGGTTAGGTTTTGGCCAATTCAACAAGGTTTTCAGGTCATCCAAGGGAAATGGTTGATGAAATGATGGGTCAATGGTTGGGTATTGCATGATTCCATGAGGTGTTTGGGCCATCCAAGGGAAATGGAAAATGGTCGGGTGTCGACCGATTCGACGAAGTGTTTCGATTGAGCAAGAAAAATTGTCAATGGCTGATGGACTGATGGTTGGGGTTTAGCCGAATTGGAAAAGTGAGGGGTCGAGAGAAACAGTTGACGAAAAATGAAGGAAAGAGAGTGATAACGTGTCATGTCACGCCAGATTTTTTTTTGTGTTAGAGTATATGTGTCATGCCACATCAACATCCATGTGTCATGCCATGTCAACAAAGAAATGAACAACAATTGATAATCAAATCGACTTAATTGGAGAAGTGTTTTTCATTAGTAAATAGGAATGGTCGATGGTCGATGGGTTGATGGTCAGGTTTGTTGGATTGAGAGAGTTTTTTATCTGCTATCGAATATCGTCGACGATATATGGATGATGGTCAGGTCGGGCAGTTTAGAGATGTGTCACAATCAGTTTCCAGGGAAAAGGGCTAATGAATGAAAGTTGGGTCAGAAATTTAGGTAGTGAGGTGTTACGAACCAAATATCAAAATAACATAAAAAAACCTCAGAATAAGTACTCAACACCTTGAAAAAGATAGAATTTAAGATAATAAACCTCTTTAAGGGGGAAACATCCTTATACACCACATAAATTTCCAAATATGATTCCAAATGAAAATGTCTCCTTGGTATATATAGGATACTAGGAGGTACAATTACAACTAATGGACCCAAGTCGACATAAATAAAATAACATTACTAATGTAATATGCCCCAATTAAGGGGTAATGTGCCACTATTTAGGGCTTAACATGCCCCTCCCCTTCAGACACGTGTTGTCTACAATGCTTGAGTAATTTTGGATGCTTATGTATAAAAGACTCATATTCTCAAATGGAATCTTCAGCATGTAGTTTCCTCCACTTAATGAGATACTCTGAAATGGATCTATTCCTCGGTTGACGAATTCTTGTGTTAGTGATAGCTTCAGGCTCCAATATTATTTTTCATTCCTCTTCAAGTTATGTAAATATATTTTTAACTGTTATCTTTTAACCTATAACCTTATTTAAGCATGAAACATGGAAAAATGGGTGTACTCGTGAAGATGCATCAGAGCTCAAGGTCTTGGGGTTTCGTTGCTACATCTGAGACACCTTGGAATTTTAACTATAAATTTTTTTATACATCATTTCAAAAGTAACCCCTTGAAGGATATTTATTATATGGATCAAGATACGTGGGGTTCAAATTTCACCTCTCAAGGCCTTATACTTTCAGATATATAGCCTTTTTAAGATAGGGTTATGGAATCATACTGAATCTAGGAATTGCAGACTTTTCACTATAAATATTTTTCTATAAAATTTCATACCCTGGAATATGGAGGATATTCATAGAAATTATCAAGGTAGCTGTGATAAAAATTTCATCTTCTGGGTCATCCTACTTTTGTAGATACACCCTGTGAAAGATAGGGTATCTGACTAGTCATATTAACTAGTCTCAAACAAGGCTTCCGGGTAAAACAATTATATCTTCTTCAGTAAGTATCGAAATTAAGTGAGACCAGTTGCATTGAATAGTGGACAATATGTGGTATATATGGTACAAATTTTAGAATCAAATATCAAATATTGTCATCTTGGCACACTTTACAAGTACGCTCTCCTGGAAGGGAAAAAAACCAAAAAGGTGTGGGGAAGTTACCATAACTTCCAGTTGGCACATCCAATTTTGATCAGACCTATGGCATTGAAGAGAAGACGTATTGGAGAACTAAAAAAATAATTTTCCAGACTCGTAAGGGCCAAAATTTTTGAGATACAACATAATAAAGATCGTCTAGCATAACCACCTCGAAATCAAGGTTTAAAAGTGATACTTGGCCAACATGCCACCAAAAAGTGAAACTTCTACACCAATTAAGCCTCCAGAAAATCCTACTTAGACTCTTGATGAAGGTGAAGAAATGCACAGGGACATAAATTATTTACAAAATAATACAATAACAAAATATAAACTACAAGGTGTTAGCACTCTGTAAATTTGTCTGGTTGATAGACAAGCGACAGAGGTAACTGTTTCAACCAACTTTAGGTTGGATTATGACCCTTCCAACTAGAGAGGGATCTCTCAGACATATAGATATTGAAAATACTCAAAAATATTTGGCAATGGACACACAGAGGTTAGATTCTGCAATAGGATGATTTTTAAAAAGTGGTAGGACAAATAAGAGAACAAGGCCATTGGGCAATGGGGTCAATTCTTGAAATCATATGAAAATTTATAAGTTATGTATTCATGAGGGAACAGAAGTAAAATAGGCCCGATGTTCAGCCAAATAAGTAATATGAGATGGTAGTAATAAATAAAGGAACGACCACTATGACAAGAGGCATATAACAAAATACAAATATCTTGGTATAGCTTTAAAAGAATAAACATAAAGTTTGGCTACCGAAAATAGAGCACCAATCAAGGGTGAATTCTGAACCAGAAATCAATAAACACATAACAAGTATAATCAATATGAGAAGGAGCTCCAACAAGATGAATTCATTCTTTTGTTTAAAGATTATAACTAGCAGCAAAACACATTCATGAATATGAAATACATGAAAACATATTGAACATCAACACCATGATGAATCTCGGCTATCTAAGAAAACCTTCTCGGCTTATATTAAAATCCATAAGAAATCAAAATGTTTTCCTGCTACAAGGGTATGCCCTTCTACGTCTGGTCGAACCATTCTTTTTATCTTTTTAACAATATATATATATAGATAAATTACATAGGAGACCAAAAAACGGTCATTCTTTCCAAGATTCCAAAAATAAACATTGGTTATAGAGGGAGTAACTTATCAAAACTAAACTCCTACTTTCTAGGGAAACAACTATAAATGGAAACCGAAATAACATGGATATTTACCCTAAATGCCACGTATCTACATTATCACAAGATTCCCTTTAATATACTCAATTTAGCTTGCAATTTATTTCAGGTTTTCAATCTCTTCCTTTAAAATGTCAAGCCAGCCGAATGGTTTCTTCAACTTATTTGAATGTTCCAGCTTTATCCTCCTCCTTTCGTTGTTTTTTCCTTTTCCTCTCACCATCTTGTGTGTTGTATCCATATGCATATCCATTAATGATCAAATCCTTCATAATGAGATTCAACCTGATCTCTTCACCTGCTTCTAGCTCATCATCATATTTTGCGCAAGATTTTGTTTTTAGGATTTATGCAACATGTCTTTCTCTCTTTTTACTTGATAATTCTATCATATTCCATGATTTGTTGAAAACCGTTGAATATTTCTCCTCGGATTCCTCTGGTTCATCAGAAAACACGAGCTTATTTGCCTCAACTGCACATGAATTGGTCAAGTGTTTCGATTTGCAGATATCTCGTTCTGGAATAAGCCGTCAATTACCAAAAATAGAGAAATTTCACCTGTGTTTTGAGTAATAGTCGCCATCAAATACTAATCATTGGCTACTGACAAAAATCCTTACAGGGATAACGACCTCTCACGTTTTTCCATCGATTTCCAATGATGAGTATTAAATCATTTATTTGGCAGCGCTTATTTGGCATTACAAAAATGAATGGTACATAAGCGGGTTCTTCGAGACGATTTGACTCACCATCAAGTTTCATTATCACGTGTAGCCTTCAGATTACACCCAATTAATTTACATTTAGCATGTGATTTCAAGGGTGTGATATGGTGGTTTCGAGTCTACCTGCTTTTCACCCCGAAATGCACCTGTAGATGCCACTTACCTTTGTGGGGAAACCATGGTTGAAATTTCAGGCATGCTTAGACATTTTAATCTACGCACCGTTTCAAACTCTGAAATCTCTCCTAACCATTGATCTCGACGGATGGAAATATATGTCCTTTCTGTTGAAATAATGTAACTGCAAAGAGTATTCTTATTATTATTTGATATATTATTCATTGGATCAATCCCCATTGTGGATTGATCTTGTCGGCTATTTTAATAGGACCAAATCCCCTTTTGCGGATTGGTCAAATGTTAATTATAATAGGCAAAATAAGAATTCGGCCCCAACAGATATTAAAGAGGCCCCAGAATGTAATTAAGGTGGTTATAACCACCCAGTGAGAGAATTCAGCCCTGCCAGTGAAGAGACACTTCACACCTGCCAGTCTAATATAAATAAGGAGGCTAGTGCCTCACTTAGACACACAAATCACTTGCTCATTGAGAGACAAGTTTTTGATCTACTGCCGGAGAAGAAGGAGAGAGAGAGTGGTGCATATCTGGGAGAGGAATTTATGTATTAGTTTAAGATAT
>ML823197.1:22285-32680 GCA_009831015.1 Picea engelmannii
GGATTCTAAAGGTGCATCAGAAATAAGTACCTTGAAGATTCCAACTTGCACCTAGCGACTCCTCTATTTCAATTGTGGCTCTGAAAAGAAGACAGATGAGGTCTATTCCTCGGTTTCCTCTAGATACACCTGAATTTGACCCAGAGAAGATTATAAAGAAAGTAAAGGCCTCTTAAGAAGAACACCTTTCAGCCGATGTATTGGGTGATTCTGGTAATTTACATGATTCTTATTTAAAAACTCCAATAGCTTCTTGTAATTCTTCTATTATAATGTCTGTTGGAGTTTCCAGAAGTTTAATTTTTGGGAGTTTTCCTGTTTATTCCCCCCCTCCTAGTCTTTTTTTGGAAGGATAAATCCTTGAAACCCCTGTCTCCCCTGATATTATACAGTGGTTTAGACCCAGGACTTTAGAAGATTTTCCTACTTCGAGAATTATTACTCCCCCTCCTATTAAAGTTGTTGTGTTTAGAGAAGGGGAAACCTTTGTTCCCTTGAAACCCATATCTCTCTCCCCTAATAGTTAGTCATTTCCTTTCTCTCCTAGAATCATAGCTACAATCATACCTTTCCAAGCTCCATCTTCCCCTGTTTCTCCTATAGTTCACATCCTAATGGCAGGTGCTAATCCTCCTAGGAACAATATGGCCGAGATATTGGCTGCTAGATACATCCCTCTAGTTTTACCTTGGCCTATGAATTCTCTCCTAGCCATATAATACCTTAAGTACATTCCCCAGTTCATAGGGGAGGGAGACATAACTGTAGAAGATCACCTTTCATCTTTTTATAGATTTGCAGAGATCCACACCATCAAAAATGAAGATGTGCGGATGAGGGTTTTTGTACAAAGCCTCGACGGTGATGCTAGGAGTTAGTTTAAGGACTTTCTCCTAGATATATTGATGGGATCGATACTCTGGATGACTCATTCTTAAGACATTAAGGGGATATAAAAGATTTCCTTTATTATATTACAGAATTTGGGGCACTTAAGAGAGAGGAGGGGGAATCTGTTTCATACTTCTCAAGGAGGTTTAATAAGATGTATAAAAACATTCCCACTGAAATTAAGCCTACAAAAACCTCTACCAATATTACTTATGCTAGTGATTTTGACCCTGAGTTCTGCCTCCTACTAGGAGAAAGAAGAGCTACCTCCTTGTCTCATATGCAAGATGAAACCCTTGAAATGGAATATAATCTATTGGCAGTAGGAAAAATTAGGAGAAAATATGATAGAGACAGAAGAAAAGGCAGGTCTGAAGCCTCAACCTCTGATTCCTCAGCTACCCACCCTCAAAAGGATGAATTGACCAAGCTAGTAAAATCATTGTCTGTTAAAGTGGAAAGGTTGGAATTGGAAGGAAAGAAGAGTTGTAGGAATCTCCAAAATGTTGATAATAGTAGTAACTTCAAAAGACCAAATAATGCCCCTCATATTATACAAAGAGATCAAAGAAATAGGGATAGGGATGATCAGAGAATTCAGGCTCCTCTCCAAAGTAACCTTGTTATTGATGAAGAAAGAGAGGAAGAAGATGTCGACCCTGAAATCCATTGTCTCGGAGACATATCCTTATTTCCTCATCTAACCCAATCTACATATGAAGACTCTCTCATGGATAACCAACTAAATGAAATGAGCAAGGGAGAAAGGACCAACAACAATCCAAATAGATATAACCTGAGGTAAAAGAAGAAAGAATGGAAGTTTCATATTTTTGATCAACCTACTAGAGCAAAGAAGCCTGCTAAAGGTGTAGCATACAACARTAAAGAAAAAGAGGCACAACCCCCCCCCACCAATGGTTAAAATCCCTATCCTATAAGTGAAGGAGATTATGAATCCTCCCTCCTCTTACATCCTCGAGTATGAGATTGAAAAKATTAGGATCCTTGTTCCTCTTTCATATTTAGTCTAACATGAGGGATTCAAATGGTGCCTCTCTAAATTATTGTAGCCCAAACCTATATCTCACCCCATAGACTCAATCAACCTCCAAGATGAAAATCCAACTGTCATAMTAGGGCCTTTGGTAGAGGATAGAGATGATTCCTCCCCCCCTTTCTATACATCATTGAATATTCATGATAAAGTGTTKCACAACTACTTGATGGAATCAGGGGCATCTCACAATCTCATGCTTAAGATTTTCATGGATGAGCTCAGGTTGGAGGTTACAAAAACCTACCATGACCTGTATTCATTTGATTCTAGGAAGGTAAAATTCCTCAGGGTTATTAAGGACCTCGTTGTCTCCTTGTTCTAATTTCCAATGAAGGGTGTGGTCATGGATATAGTGTTAGCTGATGTCCCCCCTAAGTTTGGGATGCTCTTGTCTAGATCCTAGATCAAAATACTAGGTAGAACTTTGCAGATGGATATTTCATATGACACCATTCATTTGTTTTGGGGGGAACATAGAAGGATTTATAGAGAAGCACAACTTTCTTACATTATCAGTGATGAAGAAAATCCCATCAACCACCCCATTTTTTCAGTTGATACTGACTTAGGAACCAATACATTACAGCTCACTGATACTCCTCAACCACCTATTGAAATAATAAAGAATCCTATTACTTTTTGTGAAGATCCTCCCCCGAATACCTTTGTTTGGAAAATGTTTTTTGATGGAGCCTCTTCTAGGGAAAGTGTTGGTGCTAGAGTAGTGTTTATTTCCCCCTCCCAAGAGACCATATCTCTATCTTGCAAGATGAAATTTGAAACAACAAACAACTTGGAAGAATATGAGTATCTTCTCTTGGGTTTGTGAGATGCCAACTACATCAAGATTGAGGAGCTAGAAGTGTTTGGGGATGCTGAGTTGATTGTTCATTAAGTCAGAAATATGTATCAGGCTAAGCACCCAAGGTTAAGGGCCTATAGAAATGAAGTTTGGGATATGGTTGACAGTTTCTTCCTAGATTTTAATATCTCATTTTTTCCAAGGGAGGAGAACTCTATGGAATATTCCTTGGTGGTTTCAACAAGTAATTTCAAGGTCCCTTTGCCCACAAAGATCAAGTACGAGGTGGAGATAAAATATAGACCCTCTATTCCTGATAATGTGAAACATTGGAAAGTCTTTGAGGATGATATCGAGATAAAAACGTTCCTTGAGACTGTGGGTGAATTTTCGGATGCATATATCGATCAGGATCAGGATTCTGAAGAAAGTCCTCACACTAATGTTTTTCTCAATAAGATTGTTTGCCATCATATTCTCCAGTTTCCTAGTAACCATATTCCAAAGGGGTTTGTCCCTTTAGAGAGATTGTTTGACAAAAATGATGTTGTTGTAAAGGTTGAAGGATCAACTGAATAAGGTGATGTGACTGAATGCAATCTAGGAATAGAGGAGGATCCCAAATGGGTCAAAATGTCTAGCAGCTTATCAAAGGAGCAAAGGGCTGACTATGTCAGACTTTTGAAGGAGTTTGCTGATATGTTTGCTTGGACATACAAGGATTTGAGAACATATGACACTAGCATCATTGAACACAAAATCCCTTTGAAAGAAGATGCCAAGCCTTTGAAGAAGAAGCTTAGGAAGATAAATCCCATGTTGTTGCTGATTATGGAAAAAAAATGAAGAAGTTGTTTGATGCATAGATCATCATTTCCTTGATATTCTCGGAGTGGGTGGATAATTCGGTGCTGGTGAGGAATAAGAATTGGGAAATCAGGTTGTGTGTCGATTTCATAAATTTGAATAGGAGCTCCAAAAAGGATAACTACCCCTTGCTGAAGATGGAGCACATATTGCAACGAATGATTGGTTTATCCAGGATGACTATGGTCGATGGCTTCTCTAGTTACAATAAGATCTTTGTCTTGCTTGAATATAGAGAGAAAACAACTTTCACAACTCCTTGGGGAATGTTTATGTATGATAAAATGCCCTTTGGATTGATGAATGCGGGAGAAACCTTCTAGTGTGTCATGGACATTGCCTTCATTAGGGAAAAGGACAAATTTGTAGTCATCTATCTCGATGATATTACAATATTTTCAAGATCTGATAAAGAGGATTGTTATCATATGAATAAAGTCTTCTTGAAATGCAGAAGGTTTGGTCTCTCTCTCAATCCTAAGAAGTCTTTATTTGTCATGCAAGAGGGAAAAATTATGGGGCACATTGTGTCAGCTGAAGGGGTGAAGATTGATCCAATCCGAGTAGAGGCCATCCAATCCTTATCTTTTCCCAGATCCAAGAAAGCGGTTCAGTCTTTCTTGGGTAAAATCAACTTTCTGAGGAGGTTCATTTCTAATTTTTCTGAATTGGTTAAGTACATTATGATCATGCTCAGAAAGGGAAATGAAGTAAACTGGACTGCTGAGTCCAAAAATTATTTAGACCAAATCAAGAGGGATTTGACTAAAGAACCTATTCTCATCATCCCTGACTATTCTAAGAAATTTTTGATATTCTCTTTTGCTTCATCTGATACACTAGATGTTGTTTTTCTATAGATAAATACGGAGGGGTTGGAGCAACCTATTTCCTTTTTTAGTAGAGCATTGAGAGATGCAGAAATGAGATATGATATCATGGAGAAGAAGGCTTATGCTTTGGTGAAATCCCTCAAGGATTTCAAGATCTATATTCTACATTCAAAAATTATTGTATATGTCCCCTCAGCCTCAGTAAAGGAGATATTGATCCAACTTGATATAGATGGAAAGAGAAGCAAGTAGATCGCCAAGATTTTGGAGTTTGAACTGGAAATAAAACCCACCAAATTGGTGAAAGCCCAAGGTTTAGTTAGGTTATTGGATGAATCAAATTGCAAAGCATTGGGGGTTAATTTCATGAATGTAGACTTAGAAAATCAACAAACTGGTATTGTTGCTAAGGACTCTGATGTCAGCCCCAACTTAGCAGGATGCCCTTGGTACAAAGATATCATATATTTCCTATAGAAGCTGAGGCCTCTTGATGGTTTGGACAAAAAAGGTGAGATATTTGAAATTCAAATCAATCAAATATTTTATCATTGATTTGGAATTGTACTGGAAGGATCCTCTGGGAGTCTCGTTGAGATTTCTAGAGCCACAAGAAGCCCAAAGAGATATGACTTATTTTCATGACATCTCATGTGGGGGACATCATTTTTGGAGGACCATGGCTTATAAGATCCTTGGAGTTGGGTATTTCTGGCCCAACCTTTTTACTGATGTTTGTGCAAATATTAGAGCTTGCACCAAGTGTCAAAATTTTGTTGGAAAGCAATAGCTCAAATATTTTCCTTTGAAACCTGTAGTGTTTTCTGGACCTTTTTAGTAGTGGGGTCTCAACTTCATTGGAGAGATACACCTAGCCTCAAGTGGCCAACACAAGTGGATTTTGACCGCCACTGACTATTTTACCAAATGGATAGAATCCATCGCTACAAGGAGTGCCTCTCACAAGGTGATCATAAGTTTCCTTGAAGACATCATGTCCATATTTGGTTGTCCAAATAGGATTGTTACAGACAATGATGCTTCTTTCAGAGTTGAACCATTAATTAATTAATGTGATTAGTATGGGATCACAATAGTCCATTCTACTCCCTACTACCCTCAGGGAAATGGTTTAGCAAAGTCTTCTAACAAGAGCCTCATAAATATCATCAAGAAGTTGTTAGAAGACAACAAGAAAACCTGAGATTCGAAGATAAAATTTTCATTATGGGTTGACAGAGTTACAAACAAGAGGTCAATGGGAATTTCTCCTTTTCAACTGGTGTATGGGGTTGAGGCTATTTTTCCTGCCCAAATTTCTTTTCTTGTGGAAAAATTCTTCCAGGACTATCAAGGGGAACCTGATGATATGATCAGGAGGATACTATAGCTGGTAAAAGTGCAGCAGAATAGGGAGAAACTGTTGGATAAGGCACATGATCATTAGCAGAATATAAAGTGAGACTTTGACAAAAATACAAGAAAGGGGGATTTCCAGCTGGGGGATTTGGTGATCAAATGGGATGCACCCAATCAATACAAAGGAAAACATGGTAAATTTGAAACATTATGGATCGGTCCCTTCAATATTTCTGAGGTATTTCTGAACAACACTTATAAATTGCAGAACTTGGAGGATTCTGAAGTTTTATGTGGCCCTGTCAATGGGCATTTTCTGAAAAAATATTTTTTTTATGCCATGTTTGGCTTACCACCATTGTAAACACCACTTTCTTTTCATTTTTTTTAATAAGAGACTCCATAACCCTAAGCTAAGGCACTGGAACTACGTGTTCTTGGCAGCTCATAGGGAGCATGCCATCCCCTGTGGAGCCAAATGTTATCACATATAGTTGTCAGGATTTGTGTGTGTGTTTTGTCAATACTCAGGCATGTATCCTTTCCCTATCTCTCTCTCCTTTTCGTAGGACAAGTCTTAAATTTTTTCCCTTTCGACTGTTAAAATCAGTTTTTTGTTTGCCCCTTTTTGTTTTAAGAAACTTGGTTTCTCTTGATGTCTTACTCAAAAGAAGTTTTGTCTTGAAGCCTTTCTGTTTTTACATAAGGATGAAAAATCACCTTTTTTGTTTCAGTCTCTAGTCCATCTATTTTCCTAATCCACAACAAGTCACCCAAGTCCTTTTTTACATAGGCCACAGCCATAGACATCAATCATGGCCTTCATAACAGTCCATTTTGGGATTGAAACATAAGAAACATGTGGGTTCAGTTTTCATCGACGGGGATCCTTCGTGGAGTTTAGATCAGTGTCTTGTGGGTATTCGAAACCTCAAAATGGCACCAAGTATAGCATCGAATAAAAAGTATGAAGTCCCAGAGCCCTAAGTGAGCATGAGTTGTATATCTTAAAGGGGGATAGGTGGCAACCGATCCAAGGGTTTGTGGAAATGGGCTTCAGGATTTTTGAAGTGATAAGTGGACAAAGTTTTTGAAGTCCCAAAGCAACGAAAATATCTCAACCGTCGATCCATGAGGACCATGTGTCGTTAGATCCCACACTTTGGAATATTTACTTTAGAGGATTGAGCAAGCTGTGTGTTGAAGAGTGTCGAAGAGCCAAAGCCTGAATTCCTAAAATAATTGAGGACTATTGATCTTGGTAGAAGTATCACCAGAAGCCCTGAAGTATTAAAGGTCCCGAAGTAATATGAACCATCCATCAGTGGGGACATGCGACAAAAGTCCGCGAACTTTGAAGGAAGAGTTTTAAAATTTGAGACTTTCTAAGTTTGGAGACTCGAAATCATCTCAGTCGTCGATCCAAGAGGGCCATGCGTCATCATATCCCTAGCTTCGAGGAGAAGCACATCGAGGAAGCCTAGGTTTGAGATTTGATTTTCCCTAAGTCCTGAAGCCCGAAGCAAACATGAGACATATATCTTATGGGGGACAGGTGTCAACTGATCCGAGGGTTCGGGGAAATGAGCTTTGAAAGATTTGAAGTGAGAAGTGCATAAAATTCTCGAAGAGCCAAAGCCCGGACTCCTGAAACAACTATGGACTGTTGATCTCAAATCAACATGAGTTGTTGATATTGGAGAAAGTACCTCTAGAAGCCTCGAAGTTTCGAAGGCCCGAAGTGAACCTGGACCATCCATTGGTGGGGACACGTGGAAGCAGATAATTCACTTCGGAGTTTTTCCTTTGGTAAAATTAAAGTGAGAAGGGAGAAAAGTTCCCAAAGAGCTGAGGACCGAACTCGTGAAGTGATCTGATCCATCCAAAGAAAGAAGACATGTGGAGGCAGATCCCTCGCTTCGGAGTTCAGCGCTTAGAAGAATCGTGAAAGACAAGTATTGAAAAATCCTGAAGAGCCAAAGCCTGAAGCATCGAATGGTTTAAATATCAAAGTCTTGAAGAGTCAAATCCCTGAAGAGTCGAAGTCCGAAGTGATGAAGCACGTGGCATAGTCACCAGTCATGACATGTGATGCTCATTCCAGGTCATTTGGTCATGAAACATGTCACCCTTCTTTTCATGACACATCAGTAGTCATGACATCGTATGACGTCATACCACCACATCACTTCGGCAATTTTCCTCTAGGAGATTTTTCATGTTTCATATTTGAAACTCCCAAAGACAAAAGTGTCGAAAGCTTGAAGTGAATCTGAATTGTCGATCTGCGGGGGACCATGCATCATCTGATCCATTGCTTTGGAGGATTTTCTTGAAATCATCTTGGTCATCAATCTCAGGAGGCCACACATCACCAGATCCATAGCTCTGGGTAAAATCACTTGGAGGAAAAGGAGTTGTTATTGTTCATCACCAAAAGAAGCGCCCTACCCCAAAGCACTTTTTTAATAGATCCTAAAGTTGGAAGACGGATAAAATCTAGCAGTGGCGCTAAATCTAGAAAGTGCGCCCAGATATCATATCGGGACCAGATCTACAACTATAGTTAATTGCGGGATGCAACATGCTCGAGCAATAATTTTCTTGAGCAGTCCCGCAATTGAAACCATGGTAAGGAAAAAGAGATATGTTGTGGGAGGTGGTGAATTACGGGCTCAAAAGTGGTGTGATTCCAAACCTCTTTTGACGGCTCCACAATCATGTGCTCATATAGTGTCCTATCAAAGAGAATCATGTGGCGCCCCCCTTGGCATTTAGTCTCATTGAGTTCTCGAGAGAAGGCATTTAATGAAATTAGAGTTGGTGGTTGAAACCTAGGCTCACTCCATAAATGGAAGGTATGGGAGTTCCGGTCGTGGAGACTAAAATGTCATCCCGCAGTACCCCTGTGGAATGATTTCCTATAGACCCATGTTGATATGAGCTCATGTGTGACAGAAGCATGCACGCTCAGTCTGACAGAAGAAATCGTAGACGACAGGCCTTAAATGCAATGGCCAGATCACGCTCTTGGTGATAGTGGGCAGTTTTGAGTATAAATGTTTCAATTTGATATTTTGTTAAGGTCTCATTTGGTTGAGTAGAGGTCCCTATCTTATAATTTTTTGATGCCAAAGTTATTCTCTGTTTATGTATCAAATTTGAGAATTTTTCATTAATAGAAGTTAGATTCTTTTCATCTCTCCGTAAAACCTGTGCTAAAACAATCGGGCATGGAGGATCCAGTCAAAGGTTGTGATGCTATTGTAATGTAGGTTTGATTACAATGGTATCGTGACCACTTTTAGTCATCTCCCTTGTTATCTTATTTCTCCTCACACTGAATGACTCGGGCATGGAGGATCCAATCGAGTTGTTGTAGATGCATTGTTATGGAGGTTTGATCATTATGCTACTGTGACTGTGTTCCTGTGACATATTTTATTGTCTGAAGCTTGAGTTCAAGATTTCTTTTGAGCCTGAGTTTTTTTTTTTCACCAAGCTTCTTGAAATCCTGATGCACATGGCAGACTTGTCCAATTTCTCAATAAGTCTGCCCTCTGATCACACTTAAACTCAATTCACTAACTGAAGTTAATAAGGCCCTCATTTCCCTATGCATTTCATGCCTGTGTTGAAATCATTCCTGTATAGAGTCTATTCCATTTTACCTACATTCATAAATCAAACATCCACTGAAAGTTTTGATGGGTAATGGGATTATCCTCTCGCAATATAAGGGTGACTCTCAGTGCTAATCATATCTACACCCACTTGAGATGGTTCCTAAACCATCCCTCCCTCCCCTAATAGAGGGAATTCCAATGAATATTTCAGTACTAACTTTGAAAACCCCTCCCTCACCCCCAATTTCCATCACTACCACAATAGTTGGGGGCAGACGGAAGAAGAAAGATCCCACCGCTCCACTTCCTCCCCGAATTCAACCTCCTTCCACACTTTGCGAGAGAGAGGGAAACCCCACAAATATATGTCTCTCTCTCCCCGAGTTATGAAATTTTATCCAACTCCCTCGAGAAACCACATCACTCATCGCTTCACTAAGCACACCTAGTACTACCACTGCATCCTATACTATAGGAAGTAAAGGGTTGCGAACCAAATTTTCTTGTGCCATCTATTCATAGTATGGCCACTACCCTCACCATTTCCATGCCCTACCTCAATTTCAAAAGACGCTAGCAACAGTACACCAAAACTTTTAGCATGACCCCTCTCCACCCATGTCACCGACATCCATTATGTCACGACTTCAGTCAATGAACGGATGAGGTTCCCTTGCTCTCTTTGTGACTCACTTGATAATTTCACATACCAGTGTCCTTTGATCATTGAATACAGGTGTCATCACATGGCCCTTATTCAAAATCCTCCAACTACCCCACTTCTTGTGATGCAAGTGATTCCCCCTATTCCTTCTTTAGATACTTTTCACATCATCTCCCCTGAACCTGAGTCACTTACCATTCCTCCATGGTTCATGGATAGACTGTCTCACGATTTTCCCCTAAATCCGCCCAATTCTCTGGTTCATTTCCCTTAGGAAACCTTACCCCTGACCA
>ML823197.1:49757-70609 GCA_009831015.1 Picea engelmannii
GGCCCCCGAATGAAAAATTTCCTTGTAAATGCATATTTAATTTCATATTAAATATGGACCATTCATTATAAGGTCGCATATTTGACTATAGAAGTTATGTTATGGTGTTTTCCCTAGAAGGAAACCCTCTTTTATGAGGGAATTGTATTGTGGCTATGTATCATTGCTAATATTGTATTCTGAGAGAGAAAACTATGAGAGAAATAAGAGGAAGTTACAGTGGTGTGATTTAGGTTGTATCCCTTCATTTGATGGATAATAATAAAGGAAGGACCTGACAATTTCTCTGGTGGATGTAGCCCACACTGGGTGAACCACATATATCGATGTCTCTATTGTATTTCGTATCGTCTGTGTTTTATTTATACATTTGTCTTATTTTATTGCTCTGCGATCCTATTTTTACAACAACTGGTATTAGAGTGAAAGGTAAATCGCAGGAAAAAAGGGTTCCTGGTTCGAGTGGGATCAATGGAAAAAGATGGAAAGTTTAGGGTTGAGAAATTTAACGACCAAAACTACTAGTTATGGAAGATGCAGATGGAAGATTATTTATATCACAAGGATCTGTTCCTATCATTGGGTGTAATATCAAAGAATCCAATGACCATGAAGGACGGAGAATGGAAGGTTCTTGATAAAAAGGCACTAAGAACGATACAGATGAGCTTGGAAACGTCAGTGGCTTTCTATATTTCAAAAGAAAAGACAATGAAGGAGATGATGAACGCATTGGCTAAATTATATGAAAAACCATTCTAATGAAGATATTATTTAATATGAAGGTGTCAGAAGGTGGTTCTGTTGCAGATAATTTGAATGAGTTTAATACGGTTACTAATAAGTTAAGTTATGTAAAAGTGGACTTTGATGATGAGGTCAGGGCTCTTCTAATCTTGTGCTCATTGCCAGAAAGATGGAATCTATTGGTCATGGATGTAAGTAACTCTATCTCTAGTTCAAACACTCTAAAATTTGATGATGTTGTTGGTGTTATCCTTAGCGAGGAAATGCGACGAAAAAATATAGGTGAGACATCAGATAATGCGTTAAACATGGAGAAAATGGGAAGACAAAAGGATAGAGGAAAGAGTTCTGGGAACCACAAGAATTCTAGGAAGGGTAGATCCAAATACAGACTGGGAAAGATAGAGTGATGTAATTGTGGGAAGAAAGGACATCTGAAGAAAGACTACAAAGCTCCAAATAAACAAAGAGATGGACAACAAGATAAAAATCAAGAAGCAAATGTAGCAAGTGATGTGTTACAATATGCTTTGATTATTTCTCTAGATAATATTTATGAGTCTTTGGTAGTAGATTCAAGGGCTTCATTTCATTCCACACCCCATAGGAAACATTTTCTAGATTATGTTCAAGGTGATTTTGGACAGGTTCATTTGGGTGATGATGCACCATGCAAAATTGTTGGAATGGAAAAGGTAAAAATAAAGAAAAGGAATGGAAACTAATGGTTGTTGAAAGAGGTAAGACATGTTCTAGATATAAGGAAAAATATAATTTCAACATGCCAGTTGGAAAGTGAAGGTTGTATATCTATATTTACAGATAAGGTGTGGAAGGTCACCAAAGGATCATTGGTGATAGGAAAAGGATAGAAGGTAGGTACATTATATTTATGTACTAGTAATACTGATTCTTCTATCTCTTTGGCTTCTTCAGGAGTGGATACATGACTATGGAATCATAGTATTGGACACATGAGTGAGAAGGGGATGTATATACTTCACAAAATAAATTTGTTGCCAAATATTAAACAAATTGATTTGGATTTTTGTGAGCATTGTGTTTATGGAAAACATAAGAGAGTCATATTTCTCAGAGTCGCAAAATAAAAGAAGATTGAAGGTTAGATCTTGTGCATATATATGTATGGGGACCACATCATCTATCATCTCTTGGTGGCTCTCGTTATTATGTTACTTTTATTGATGATGCAACTAGAAAAACTTGGGTTTATTTCATTCAACAAAAATCTGACGCTTTTGATACTTTTAAGAAATGGAAAGCTTTGGCTGAGAATGAGATAGGAAAAAGGTTGAAGTGTATCAAATTATAAAATGGAGGTTAATATTGCAACAAGGATTTTGAATATTATTTTTCATACCATGGGATTCATAGAGAGAAGACAACTCTAGGAACTCCACAAGAAAATGGTTTGTCAAAAAGGATGAATAGGACAATCATGGAGCATGCAAGGAGTATGAGATTGCATGTTGGGTTTCCCTTACATTCTAGGTAGATGTTGTATATACTATTGTTTACTTAATAAATAGAGGACCTTCAAGATTTTTGAATGGTGGAATTTGAGAAGAGGCATGGACAGGTAAAAAGGTAAACTATTCTTTTTTGAAGACTTTTGGTTGTGAAGTATTTGTCCATATTGATAAATAAAACAGAATAAATCTTGAGGAAAAATCCAAGAAGTGTACCTTTATTGGATAAGGTGTTAATGATTTTGGGTATCACTTATGGTATTATGAAAATCACAAAATCATTAGGAGTAGAGATGTCATATTCAATGAGAAGGTCATGTTCAAAGATCAGTTGTAGGGAAAGATACAAGAAAAAGAAAAACCTGAATACACAGTGCTTGATGAGATCAATGAAAAAGAAATTCCAAAAGTACCAGAAAATCAAAATGTACAACAACAGGAGAAGAAAGTACCTCAAAATCATGCAAGCCCTGTTATAATATCTACCAGGTTAAGTAGACCCACTGAACGCTACTCTCCTTCATTGTATTATTTGTTGTTGACTAATTATGGTGATCCTGAATGTTATGAAGATGCAGTGCAGTTATGAACTAAAAAGAAGTGGGAGAAAGGCATGAAAGAGGAAATGGATTCCTTGGTAAATAACCAGACTTGGGACTTGGTTCAGTTGCCTGTAGGAAAAAGAGCATTGCAGAAGAAATGAGTTTACAAGTTGAAGGAAGAATATAGAGGAAAAAAGTGGTACAAGGCTAGACGTGTTGTAAAGGGGTTTGCATAAAAGAAAGGTATATATTTTGATGAAATATTTTCTCCTATTTTTAAAATCACTTCAATTAGGACTATTTTAAGTCTTGTGGTAGTAGAATATTTGCATCTTGAACGGTTAGATGTAAAAACAACTTTTCTCAATGGGGATTTGGAGGAAGAGATTTATATGCAACAACCACAGGGGTATGAGGTCAAAGGGAAGGAAAATTTGGTATGCTGTTTGAAGAAGAGATTATATGGCATAAAGCAAGCTCCAAGGAAGTGGTATTTGAAGTTTGATAGTTTTATGAAAAAACTAGGTTATAATAGATGTCATTCTGATCACTGTGTTTATTTTAAAAGGCTAGAAAATGGAAGCTATATTATCTTGCTAGTGTATGTAGATGACATGATTGTTATAGGGTCTAATATGATGGATATAAATGTGCTCAAGATAAACTAGCTAATTCATTTTCGATGAAGGATTTGGGTGCTGCAAAGAAAATCCTTGGTATGATAATAACAAGCGATAGAAAAAATCACAAATTGACATTATCTCAGGGTGGGTACATAGAAAAGGTGTTGGAGAGATTTAGAATTCAGAATGAAAAAACAATTATTACACCTTTGGCCAGCCATTTCAAATTAAATAAGGAAATGTGTCCCAAGACATAGGGGGAGATAGAATACATGTCCAGGGCCCCTTATTCATCAACACTTGGCATCTTGATGTATGTGATGGTTTTCACAAGACCAGATATTGCATGTGCAATGGGAGGTGTAAGAAGGTATATGAACAATCTAGATAAATAACATTGGGAGGTAATAAAGTGGATTCTCAGGTATTTGAGAGGTACTACTACTCATGCATTATGTTTTGGAGGTCTAGACATTTTTCTACATGGATATGTTGATTTAGATATGGTAAGTGATAAAGATAGCATGAGGAACACCACATGGCATGTTTTTTATTGTATGTGGAACATCAATATGTTGTATTTTGAAACTATAAAAGGTTGTTTCACTTTCAACAATAGAAGCATAGTATTTTTCTGCTACAAAGGCTAGTAAAGAAACTATTTGCTTATAGAGGTTTATGGAGGAATTGGGAAAGAAGCAGGAAAATAGTAGGTTGTACTATGACAGTGAGAGTGCCATTCATCTTGAAAATAACTCATCATTCCATTCTAATACTAAGCATATACAACTAAGGTATCATTTCATACAATCCATCTTGGAAGATGGACATTTGAAGTTGGAAAATATACATACTATCCATAATCCTGCAGACATGTTAACAAAGGGAATAACGAGGGAGAAACTGATTTCCTACTTAGTTCAGTTGGTCTTTAAGCATGAAGGTGTAGATGAGAAATTTTTCCAATTCCAAGAAGGATCATAGTCTAGCATATACAACAACGGTGGAGTTGTTGAGATCAGTCTCCAAGTGGGAGATTGTTGGTTGTGGAGCCTGATTATCTTCTTGATTCAGAGGTCTTTGCTTTCAGCCGTGTTTATACCCCATGAAGAATGTATGCCAAGAAATATTGTACACTCCACACAAGGGGGTTGCAGGGGGGGATTTCCCCCCCTTATGGGGTCCGAGGGAAATTTGGCCCCCAACGGGGGTTCGGGGGATAGTGTTCCCCAAAGGAAAATTTTCCTTGTAAATGTATATTGTAATTTCATAGTAGATATGGACCGTTCATTATAAGGTCACATATATGACATATAATATATATGTTTTATATATGTTTATATATATATTATATTTATATATATATATAACATATATATTATATTTTTTATATATATAAAACATATATATTATATGTTTTGTATATATAAAACATATATATGTTATATATATATATATATATATATATATATATATAACATATATATATATAACATATATATGTTATATATATAAAAAACAGATCATTCCCAGCCTGAAGATACCAATCTATACCAAACAATACCATGGATATGTTATCTATTTCCTTCCTTTCGCCATCAGACATTCACCATCTTTCTCTTATTTCTCGAAGACTACCCCAGGTGAAAAATAACAGGGTTAAGAAGGTGTTCTATGGAGTTATGTACAAAGTTTTTTCCCCTAGAATGAAACCCTATTTTATGAGGGAATTGTATTATGGATATGTATCATTGCGAATATTGTATTCTGAGAGAGGAGACTTTGAGAGAAAGAAGAGGAAGTTACAACGAGTGTGTTGTAGGTTGTATCCCTTAATTGTCTGGATAATAATAAAGGAAGGACCTGTAAATTTCTCTAGTGGACATATCCCACACTGGGTGAACCATGTATATATGTGTCTAAATTTTATTTTGTATGTTCTGTGTTTTATTTCCACATTTTTATTATTGTATTGCTTCGTGATCCTATTTTTACAACAGATCTAGTTAGTGATTTCCCCCATGGTGGTTAAGCCTCCAAATCCAATATAATGAGGGAATTCCAAGGTGAAAGAGGGAGAGGATAAATTATGTATATGATACTTATGATCTTAAGAGAAACATATTTAGAGTGCATTCAAGGACTATATTGGAAGCTTGTAGTTCTGAATGATAGCGCAACAAGGTTGTAAGTTCTCATGTTTTCATAATACATAACTTGGCCTATTTCCTTCATTATTGTTGTTTTCACATGATGTCTATATAGATAGATATGTTCTTGTATAATGATATGTTGTAGAAGTATAAGGTATTATTATGTTCCTTGCAGACTTTCTTCATTGTGAAAGGATCTTGGACAACAAGGCCAAAGATTGAAGATCAACGAGGACAACCATCGAAATGGAGTAAGTCACACTTTTTTATTCTATCTTCTCTGCCTAAATAAATAAAGAATATATATAAAGGAATGTTAGTGGCCATTTTTTTTTTTTCTATCTTGATCAATATAGGTTTAGATATCCAAGGGAAATTTCACTTGTCCACAGTAGAAATATTCTATAACAAATGAGGGGGGGTAACATATGGCTTTGACATGGGGACATGTGCTCACTGTAGAGCGCATGAGAACCTCATTATATTTGGTTTTCCAAGACCTACAATATTTCACCCACTTCAACCTACAAAACACTTTATAAGTACCTTCTAGTGGATGTTATCCACTGGCTATCAGTGATAATCCAAAATCATACTGAAAAGAAACAAAATTTCCTTAACTATGACATGATAAAACAAATCTTAAGTGCAATTTCCTAACATGTATTCATCATATGTATAAATGAAAAAGAAACATGTGTATGCAAGAATATGCAAATTTACTAGCATGATATGCATGATTCAACATATATATAGTATAATGCAAATTCCCTAACCTAAACTAATTTGCATTAGTTAAAATGCTAGGTATAATCATACAACTAGTAAAACCATCCTAGAATTGTATCAGAATATCTACCTCGATGCTTCATCATAAACCAAAACAAGGACAAGTCAAGAAAAAAAGAACATGATTTAGATCATGAATTATATAATGACTAATCATAAAATATAACTCATGGAGGTGGGAGGGAGGGATAAAATTAAGCCAAGTTACATTCCTGCAATATTTCTCAATCCACCTCCAAATAGGGTTGTGACAAGATTAATACTCGTAAGGCTGAATCAAATACCTTGAAGGTTGACTACCTTGTACCTCAGCACTACCCAATTCTTGAGAAATGATGGAGGAGCATCACCATCAACATTCAATGAGGCCGAGTGGAGGAAAACTCAACATCCATCACACACATTCATGCAGCCTTGAATTCCAAGGAGAGCATGTCACTTTCATATTATCAAAGTTATTGAAATTAAAGGGCCCATAAAGTTTTTGAATCTTGAGCCATTGTATGAGATCAAGGAGATGTATTTGCTTTTAATACAAGTAGAGTTGTACATATCGTGAGCATCGACTCATATCTAGATTGTAATATCTCATTTATTAAAATAATCCTTAGTGGTAGAATGCTTTAATTTTGATATGAAAGCACTAGAATAGTCTGGAGGGACAGCTCAAGAATCCCCTTCATGTATAAATACATGTAATCTATGCCCAAAAGAGGCTTCTAAGAGTTGTTATAGTTTTTGAATTTTATTGGTTGTTGTTGAAGAGAGTTATAGAGGCTGTTGAACATTATTTTGTTATGTTGGAAAGAGTTGCAGAGAGTTGTTGTAGAAACCTTTGTATATGTTTGTTGGAGGAATATAATAGAAGAAATTTTCTTCACATGTCTGAGTTTTCTTATATATGAGTTCATTAGGTGATTTTGTGTTATTTTCTTTCTCTATTTTACATGCATGTATGTGAATTTCATGGTTAGGTGAATGAATTGTTGGTGTTCTTTAAGTTTCGATTGTTTCTCTTCTAAAATTTTGGTGCAAGGAGTGCACAGTGCCACAGAAGGAGTGTGAAGGTTGAGTCATTATTAGACTTGTTTTCTTAGGAGATATAGTGTGAAAATTTGAAGAGTGAGTGGAAGGAGTGCACACATACTTAGTAGAGTATAAAATCTCAAGAAGACCCGTGCAAGGTGTGCACAAGGCCAACACTTAGCCAAGTGTTGAAAAAGTATCAAGGAAGATGAGCAGAAGGAGTGCGTAGGAGGATTTTTCTAAAAATCTCCAAGTATGAAATCTTTCGAAGGTTCAGATGATCACAAGGAGTGTTCCAAAGGTTCATATAATATTGAGAGAAAAATCTCAAGAGGAATCGCGGGTAAAAAATCTTGGAGGAAGAGTCTCTTTCCAATTTCAAGGTTGAGTGGACGAGATCTTCTCGAGGAGGGTCCACATATTTCCTATCCATCAGATCTTGGAGAGTAGCATGAGTTTTAACCCTTAAAGTTCTTCGGACTTCAAAATTTTGGAGATTTTTTGTGCTTAGGAGAAAAGGAGATAGGCTTCTTGAAGTCTTGGGATTTGAAGTGAATCTGGACCATCCATCAGCAAGGACACATGTCCATAGATCAGAGGTAGTCTAGAAGTTCGATTATCCGGAAGAATTGAATTGTGGTCACAAAAACATGCTAGACCCCTAAAGCTCTAAAATCCAGAGTGCATCCTGACCATTGATAGTGAGTACACGGGTCAACAGATCTATAACTTCCTGAGTTCAACAGTCTAGGACAATAGAGGAAAAAAGTCATGTGGTTCGAGAACTCCCAAATCCTGGAGTTTTAGAGCCAATCATAACCATTGGTTGTGGACAGGACGAGAACCGTCAATTCCATTTCCCTTTGCAAATTCAAAATTCGTGAATTAGGGAGGAAGCACAAGTTGTGTAGTGAAAATCTCTTAAGCCCGGAGTAAATAAAAATCATTCATCAAAAGAGGACGACAGTCGTCCGATCTATGAATTCATAGTTCTCATATTTAGAGGAATAGTTCATTTGAACGGAAGAAACTCTCGAAGCCCGAAGTCCCAGAACCTCTGTGAACCATTGATCTCAATGTGTGTTGTATATCATTGATCCTCTACATTGTTCATCCATTCACGTATTCAGTGTTTGAGAGGATTTTATCGCGTTTTAGTTGGTACTCCCAAAGCCTAAATATTCAAAGTGGAGGATTTCTTGATGGGTTAATATCTTAGCCCAAGGTTTTATCCCAAAGTCACATGGAAGACTCTACAAGAGCATTAGGACCCTCGCAAAATTGATTTTACATGCGGGGAAGGGAGAAAAGGCCTATGGTAAAGTATTTTGAGGGTTTATCAAGGGCCCAAGATATAATTCAACTCTTTAGAATGAATGATCCTTAGACCAGGAGGTCGCATGAATCCTTGGGAGTGGAGGGGGTTTGCATCAAGAAAGGATGAACAAGAATCTGGGAGAATAATGATAATTACATGTGAGGAGGATAAAAATATGGGATGTCAAATTTCTTCTTAAAGAATCCAACCTACACTTCAATTATAACAAAAAAATATTCCCCAGATACAACTTGGGAAAAAAAAATGTTTCCCACCTATATCTTTAGTGGCATAGCGAGATGAAGGAAAAGAAGAAGGATATAAAATATCATCACAAAGATCCTGAATCATGACCTTCCCTTCCCTAAAATCAGATCATAATAATGGTTGAAAATTTTCTTCATAGAATAAATCCAAGTGCTCAAAAAAATATGTATCAAACCCCCTAGGATACGACTAGAAATCATCATTGGAATGCTACAATAATTCATCCTTGGGTGGTTGGGAAAAATCTATCATCATGTCATCTTCTTGTTTTCAAACATTTGAATTAGTAAAGATCACATATGGTTTTTCTAATGACAACAATTGAAAATGAACTTCAATTTCATAAACGTGATATTTGTTAAAACCATGATAATGTTGGAGATACTTCACACACACCTAGGATTTATTTTTCCTAAGTTTTCTCCTATGTTTACTAGTCATTATTCAGTCTCCTATAGTCTAGGGAGAATATTCTTCTAGGAGAATATTCTCTTTAGTTCACACTTCAGTTTGATCAATTGAGTAGAGTCTTGATGCCATATTGGGATCATCACCATCTAATGCACATTGTCCTTAGGATCATCACTAGACTAGCACATTGCTCATGATTCCCTAATCTCCTCCTCACTTCACTCTATTTCAATCAATTAACTAAATACTAAGGGACTAGTTAACTTAGACTAGGTGGCAATTAACTCTCGTAATCACCTGAGAGACTAGACTAGGTGGCAGTTTACTCATGTAACTGCCAATGTGTGTCTAGATCACTCTATACCACCACTATGGCGCATTGGATTCTCCTCCAGTGTGCATTAGTTGATTTATACATATTATATCATGTGTAAATTATGATTCATTCATTTGGTTAATGATAATCCTTCCATTCTTTCTCTCCTATTTCTCTTTTCTCATATTTTCTCTGCAAACAATGTATGTCATTTTCTAGCTAGATATTTTTTGTTCAGGTTCAACACATTTATGTATAATTCATATCCCATTTATGTATCTCAACCTATATAAATCCATCAATATTTTCAATCACATCATCACTTTCATTATAGCATGAAGGGTATAAACTATCCAAGGGTTCCTTTATCACTTCTTCACTTTCCAATTCATATAATAGAGCATCATCAAAGTCTTGGAAATAAGTATAACTTACCATGTTATTTTCTTCATGTGTTGGAGGGATGAGATGTTGGATAATCTCATCAAATGGAGGAGAAAATACTAGGACTTTGTCTTCATGAGGAGCCTCTTCATGGATCTGGTATTCAACATGGTGTGCTTCATAAAAGTGTTCTTCTTATACATGTTCACAAGGAAACTCTCAATAATATTTCTCATGATTCACCTTTTTAGGCTCTCGTTCTTCAATAAAGTCTTCATTATCTTCAACATAATCATGAGGAAATTATTTCTCCTCTTCAAGGGGTTGGTAAGACTCTTCACAAGCTTCTTCCTCATGCTCCCTCCTTGGAGATGCATGATATTCAAGGATCTCATCCAAGGCATTCTCAATATATGTGTTAGAAAAACAAGACCGTGGAGAAATAAAATAAAACAAATGTGGAAACAAAACACAGAAGATACACAATGCAATAGAGACACAGATTTACGTGGTTCACCCAGTGTGGGCTACGTCCACCAGAGAAATTTCCAGGTCCTTCCTTTATTATTATCCAACATATGAAGGGATACAACCTATAGCGAACCCATTGTAACTTCCTCTTCTTTCTCTCACAGTCTCTTATCTCATAATACAATATTCACCATCAACCATAACCATAATACATTTCCCTCATAAAAGAGGGTTGCCTTCTAGGGAAACAAACCCTAACATAATCTCTACCGTTAGATCTGCGACCTTATAATGAACGATCCAGATTTACAATGAAATTACAATATACATTTACAAGGCAATTTTGCCTTCGGGGGATTCACCCCCAAACCCCCGCTGGGGGCCCTCTTGCCCCCAGACCCCCCAGCCGGGGGGATAGCCCCCTCCGACCCCGCAGAGGGGGTACCCCCTCTGCACTCCCTCGCGTGGAAGAGTGTACATACTTCTGGGGTGTAAATACTTCATGGGGTATAAACACGGCTGAAAGAAAGGACCTTTGAATCAGGAAGATAATCAGGCTACACAACCAACAATATGGAGCTTATTTCATTAATAAAGTCTTCATCACTTGCTTGTTTGTTTGGAGGGGGGAATTCATGAAGGTATGCATCTTATGAATCATCCCATTTTTATCCCTTCATATTCAACTCCAATATCTTGAATAAAACCCAGGGTTTTTCATACTTCTCTTGTATGTTGGCACATAGTGTTTTTACTTAGAAGTATGCCTTAGTAAGCTTTTCTTCTACTAAAAATTCAAAATTTTTCACATATTCTTTAATTTCAAGGTCATGATATTCTCTTCTTTATGCACAAAGGTCAATCAATAGATGTATATCTTGGCATTAATCAAACAGTTCCTTGCAAAAATTATTATATTTTTTTACGCTTCTTTCAATCTTTGGGAGAAGTGTTCGCACTGCTCTTCACAAACTTATTTTTCTTCAAAGGTTTCCTCTTCTTGAAGAGATACCTAAATCTCTTGAATTTTTTCCTTAAGTTCTTGATGGCTCAGACCCTAATATTCAATAAATTTTGTAGTGAGATGTGTTAGGGAAGATACATTTTTTTGTTTGATATTTTCTGCAAGCCACCTTCGTATTTTAATCGATATGCCAAACAAAAACAAGTGCATCCACGAATATTCATGTATCAAATCCAATCCTTTTGTGTATCTTGTCAATTTTTCAAAATTGGTAATATACAAGGACCTATCACCATCATGATTCATACAACCATTAATCCATTGTGAGAGCCTATAATTTGGGTATCATGGAATACTATCAACATCAATGAATGGATACAATTAACAAAAATACCAGGGTTCCATAGTCCCATTATTTGAGAATATGAAATATCACAAAGTTGAGAGTAGGATGAAACCTAGGAATATATTAGTGGAATCTCTCTAGGATCATCAAAATAAGGTGAGGAAACCATCCTCGGTGGAGTCTCCAAGTAAAATTGTAAGAGAAGGGCTTCGGGAGAAAGTTTACAAAAGATAATTCATTGAGGAGAATGAATTGATCCTCTCCGACAACGATGCCAAAATGTTATCGTAGGATTTGTAATTGTGAAAATACCCACTACAATTCCTCAAATATTTGTAGATTTTATGATATAATTGCATAAAATATCTAGCTAACAATGAAACATACACAACTTGTAATGGTGGATGAATAGAGAAGACAAAAATGCAGAAAAGAATGAAAGAATTTCTATTATGTGAGTAAGAGAATGTTAAAATACAAGTGATATACTATGTATGAAAGAACTAAATCACCATATTATCCAAGATAATATGCATTAGGAATTTACTAGAGATATGTGACACACATTGGTAGTCACTGGATTCAACTGCCACCTAGTCCTAGTTAACTGGCCATGCACTTGTCAGTTTAACTAGCCAAACTAGAGTGAAATGAGGAGGATATCACTCACACATGTGGAATACACCTTACTAGTGATGATACTAATGCAAGTGCACATTATTGGTGATGATCTTGAGGTTAACATGAAACACTTGGTGATAAACCCAAGGTTTACATGCAACACTTGACCCAATTAGTCTAACTGAACGGTAACTAAGAATTGACTAGAGGGTATGTGGAATCCATGTCTAGGAGAGAATATCCTCAATGATGGGAGAATATCTCAGACTAAGGTACCCTCAACATAGCCAAATAAACTTAGGTAAATAAAATGAAAGGAAAATCCTTGGTGTGTATAATATCTCCAACACCCCCCCTGAACACTACTAGGGAGTATACATAATGAATAGGTCCCAGAAACAAAGGCCATGTTAGGTACCCATGAAAAATTCAACTAATGAACACTAAAATAAAGTGAGGAAAGAGGGAAAAAATCATGGGAAAGCGGCCCCCCTCAAAATACAATGTATCAAAATAAGAGAAAGAAAGTTGTTAGGAAACTATGTCCTTCACTCTAAGACGATCGCGTAAACTATGGAATTTTTCCTTAGTGAAATTCTTGGTGAAGATGTCTACAATATTCTCAATGAAAGGGAAGTAATAGAAATCGATGACCCTGTCATGAACCAAATCCCTGATAAAATGCATATGGATATCAATATGTTTTATCCGCTGTCTTTGTACTGTATCTCAATAGAATTTGAGTGTACTCTATTTTTCACATCAGATCATAGTTGAACAATAGAAATAAATGATAACATCGGTGATGAACTTATATATCCCCAATCACACCTAAATGGTAACATTGAATTCTCTTATGTACTCAACCTTTGTGAAATATAGAGAAATAATAGACTTATTTTTTCTCGACCAACAGATTGGTCTAGATAAAAAACTCAACCTTTACCTGGATGTGGACATGTGAGTGATGCCATCGCCAGACTAGTCAGAATCGATGAATCCTATGAGATCCAACTTGCATCCTATTGCATAGTGGATCCCATAACTGATGGTGCCTTTAATGTATCTAAGGATGTTCTTGGAAGAATTCCAGTGTAACACATGCAACTCCTACATGTACCTGGAGACTACCCCTGCTACATATGATAGATTTGGTTGGTTCTGGGTGAGATAAAAAAGACTCCCCACAATTGTTCATACAAGGTGTTTTCCACCATTGGTGTATCTCGACCATCCTCAAGTCTAACCCTAGATAAGAAGGGTGTAGGTGTATACTTATAGTCTATAATGTGGAATCTATCCATGTGATCCTGAGCATACTTATCCTGAGATAGATTGATTCCTGAAGAATCATGGTTGATCCTAATACCATGAAATAAATGGAGTGGACCCATGTCTTTCATCGAAAACATGTCATGAATAATTCTTATGATCGAATTAATCGTTGAAACCAAGTTTTGATTGATCAAAAGATCATCCACATATAGGACTAGGATCATAACTGAGTCAGTGATCCTCAACATGTAGACATTTGGATCAGATTTGCATTTGAAAAAATTATTGGAGAAAAAGTAGGAGTCCATATTTTCGTACCATTCTCTAGTTTCCTGCTTGAGGCCATAGATTGATTTTTTGAGTTGACACACTAAATATGAATTATGTGTGAATCAAGGTGGCTTCTCCATATAATTTTCCTTTTAGAGATACCCATGAAGAAAAGAACTCTTCATGTCAATATGATGTAATTTCCATCCCTTTTCTTCTCCAAAGGCAAGGGATAACCTAACAAAATCCAACTTTTCTACTAAATAAAAAGTCTCATCATAGTCAATCTCGTGGATCTGCTGAAATCCCTTGGCAACCAATATTTCCTTGTGTTTTCTCACATGTCCATCTACTACCTTTTTTTTCTTGTATGCCCATCTACATCTGTCAAGATTCCCTTCTAAAGGAAGAGGAACTGGATCCCAAGTCTGGTTCTCAAGGAGAGATTTGTACTCATCCTACAAGGATGCTTCCCATAAGGGGTTCCCTATAGCTTCTCTGTAGGTCTTTGGGTCTGAATACTGAACCATGTAAAAATGCAATGGAATCATGGGTTTAGTGGTAGTGATTACATGAGGAGGATCCTAAAACTGAGATTTGTTCCTCCTCGGATCCGTTGGATCCCTGATAAAGTCTCCTTCATCCTAAAGTGTGGATTGTGCCCACTTGGTCATATGCTATAGCTCCTCATATGAATTTATTGAATCTGCATCTAAATTCTCTAGCTGTACATATATATCCTCTGAATTTGTATCAGAACTCATATATGGTATGTGATCCAAATGTGTGGACTCATTATCTGCAACTGGTGGAAGTAAAAAAGAATTAGCATGCGGCTCATGTGGAGAATATGAGGGAATCTCCTCTAATTGGACACTACACTCAATGATGAGTTTGTCTATAGAGGGATCAAGTATTCTGTATCCCTTCACAAACATTTGTAAGTAATTTGTAGCATGTATCATGCAACTAGCCATCTCCTTGAGAGATTTGTTTTTTCTTTTAGCAACCCCATTCTGATGTGAATATTGTATTGTGTGCTACAACTATATCCCAATATCAAGACAAATATTTTGAACATATCTATTTACATACTCCCCCCATTATCTGTATGGAGGGATTTGATATTTCTCCCTGATTGAGTCTCAACAAGTTTTTTTATTTTTTTGAGATGCTTAAATACGTCAAACTTCTGTCTAAGAAAAATTACCCAAGTATAATGTGAGTAATCATACAAAAATGTAAGCATGTACCTTGCATTACTGATGGATGGATAAGGGAAAGGACTCATGAGATCAATGTGAATCATATCCAATGGAGAGGAGGCCTTGTGATGTTTCCCCTTCTCTAACTTCTCTTGAGGATGCTTGCTAAGGATACATCCTTCATAAACCCCTTTGGAAAAGTGGATATCAGGTAACCCGATGACCATCCCCTTATTTCTAAGTTGCTACATTTAATTGAAGTTTAGGTGACCAAACACCTCATGGCATAAACTACTATTGTCATCAACATGTGTAAGTAGTGTAGAGGAATCAAGTTCAATAAACTTAGTGAAAGTATATAATCGATATGTATGATTTACCTTCTTCTTGGAAGCCTCATGAATGAAGTACTCAAGATTGTTCTTATAAAGTATTTTTTCCATAATATCTATTTTCTTCTTCATGCATGTAGATCCTGGATGGTTCCCACGATTGCAGTAACCAATTTTATTTCCTTTCTTTCTTTTTCCACCTTTGGAACCTGATGAATCATTGAAGGGTTTGGAGTACCCTCCCTTCTTTGGCTCTACATGTTCCTTTAATTTACCTTTCTATTTGGATTCAATATTTTGAGAGATGATTCCATCATGCACAACAAGTGCATGTGCCTTGGGGCCCTTGATTATGCCTATATGAATGAGCTTATCCTACTCCTATGTCAAATCCTCAATGAACTGTAAAAATTAAGGCATGGTCTAGGTTATGCTTGCGGTGAATCTGGTAGAATGAAATGTGGAGACAGATACAATGCACTATGGTCCAAGTTTTTCCATGATGGCAAGAACCATTTGTTTTTTTTGTTTGGATTTGTTGATACCATAGTCTGTTAATTCACAAAGGAGAGATTTAAATTTGGTGAATAAATCTTGGACATTGTCAAAGTTCTTCAGATCCAATGAGTTTGGTTCTTCTTCGATAAAATGCCCCCTCATTTCATCCTTCTTTACAAAGAGGCCAACCAAGGTGTTCCATATCTCATTTTGTGTCTTGCATGTATCGATGTGAAATCATAGATCGGGAGAAATAAACATACATAGGAGACCATGAGCCCTTTCCATGCGGTTGAAGTACTTGGATTTTTCCATTGTTGAGGTGGGTTCTATTTCTATGGCCATGGATATCCAATACAATCCTTTACCCATTATTAGGTGTATAATTCTTGGTTTCCAATCGAGGTAGTTATATGGCATTAGAATTGCAGATGCGGGAAATTCCATCTTTCTTGTTGTTTTTTTCGGTCTTCGGTACTTGCAAAAGAGTGTTGGTGACGATCATTTCTAGCGACCTGTGGGATCTAATACAATGTATATTTTCTAAGATACTTGCACAAAATATTTATCTAACAATGAAACATACACAACTTGCAATGGTGGATGAAGAGAGAAGACAAAAATGGAGAAAAGAATGAACAAATTTATATTATATAAGTAATATAATGTTACAATACAAGTGATATACTATGTATGGCACAACTAAATCTCCATAGTATCCAATCTAATTTTCATTAGGAATTTTCTAGAGATATGTGACATAAGTTGGTAGTCACTAGAATAAACTACCACCTAGTCCTAGTTAATTGGCCATGCGGTCATCATTTATATAGCCAAACCAGAGTGAAATGAGGAGGATATTTCTCACACATTTGGAATGTTCCTTATTGTTGATGATTCTAATGCAAGTTCTCATTAATGGTGATGATCCTATGGTTAGAATGAAACACTTGGTGATAAATCCAAGGTTGACATGCAACACTTCACTCAACTAGTCTAACTAAACGATAACTAAGAATTGACTGGAGGGTATGTGGCACCCTTGTATAGGGGACAATATCCTCAATAAGGGGAGAATATATCAGACTAAGGGACCCTCAACATAGCCAAATAAAATTAGGAAAATAAAATGAAACAAAAATCCTAGGTGTGTGTAATATCTGCAACAAACTTGCGTAACTACAAAAGATCCTACCACTGTCACCTTAGTACGATATTCCCACGTTTTAGTGAAGGAATAGGTCCACCATGGAGGAGGCATCCCTGGTGACCTTAAGGGATCAAAGTAGAAAGTATAGTATCCAAGCCTACTACTCCCTCTCTTGATCACCGAGTAAAAGATCTAGGTCAAGGAAAGATAAGAGGTATAAGGTTGTTTGAGTACCTTCCTAGAACAAGAACACTTTATCGAATGTATATGATTATTTCCAAGTTCAAATGAGAAATAAATTCCTCTTAACGACACTAGACATGAAACATTTCTATGTCTGTTATGAATTTGTAGCAATGAATAGTAGTAAAACAACAACAAATAAATTATAATAGCAACGACAAATATTGATCAAAAATGCAACAATTAACAAGGGAAACTTAGCACAAATCCACTAGAATAATATCCAATTGTTAGATGAAATTTTTGGATGAGTTAGGACACCAATGGATGTTTATTAACCAAATTAAAGAGTTATCAGGTAGATTTAGAAAAAATTTGTAACAAAAACAAGTTTACTAGTAAGTTTTCAAGTGTTGGTGTTAGTAAAGTTAGTAGAAAGATTAAGGGAGTTGAAAGAGAGTGTTTTTTGAGAAATTTCACCACAAGAGAGATATGTAACCAGTGCCTTAGGGATATGGAGTATTTATTAAAAAAAATGAAACTAAACTTGGAGCTTTATCTAGTTGCAACCAAGAGGTAGGACTCAATCTCTAAGGTGCTATCACATTAGGGCCTTAGAGGTTGAATCTTAAGGAAAATGAGTTCTAGGGTGAAAGCACTTTTGGGCCCTAGAAACCTTTTCTCCCCTCTTTTAGTTTCAACTACGTCAAAATCGATAAGCCTAGGGATAAATTCCTAAAGTGATATTACTTTAGGGATTTATGAGTCTAACCCTAGCAAGGATTTCTTGACAAATTTTGGACAAAATTAACCTTGTGAGAGGAGGAAGCACTTATTCTCCTCTCTTAGGGCTTCACCAAGAAAGACATCTAGAATGAAAAAGTAAAATTACCATGAAACATTAATTGCATGAAGACAAAATTGAAAAAATTTAACTTAAACAAAATACCATGAGATAAAACCATAATTGTAGAAATTCCAACCAAAAAATCAGCAAAGAGCACCCACAACTTTACCTTCCAAAGATAGTGCATGAGAGATAAAGAGCTAGTAACTCCAAGAGGATGGGAAATTTCATAAGTAAGTCTCTCAAGTGAGAGTTGTGATGATAAAAAATGAAATGGGAGGGTGGACTATGTATATGAGGCCACCCTAAACCCAATTTTCCACATATATTTGTCAACTACAAATTATAAGTGGGATAACACCTTCATTTTCCTCTACAATATGCCAAAATGAAAAATACATAAAGTAAAACCCTCCAAAGGGTGACGTCATGCCCTAGAAGGGTGATGTAGGGATGAAAATGTGATGTCAAGCCTCAAGGAGTGGAACATTGGGCCTCCAAAGGCCATGCGTCATGCTCCAATGTACAAAGGTGCCATGTCGTGCATCTCTTCAAGTAAAACCACCTTGGAAACCACACCATCCATCAAACCCTAGCCTCCAAAGCCCACGTCCAAGTTCAAGAGGTGTGCAATCCCATCCTCTAGTGATTCCAATATTTTTCCAAAGGAAAATTCCTCCATCCTCTGTGCATAATAACTTTAGGTTTCTCTGCCCATCCTATGGGATTCCAGCCCATGTATGGGGCATAATGACCAGCCTACTCAAAACCAAGCCCATTTGTCAATTGTACAAGGTTCTAAGGGTGTGAAAGAACTATTTGAGGGTGTTGAGCCACTTGATGACTCACTTCTCTCCATCAAGCATGACAAAGTCCTACAATAAGGCACAAAATCTTGGGCACATCCCAATATGTCCGTCAAAGAACCATGTTAGGGCCATTGAAAACAAAGTAGAATATAAGACAAAGTAAAAAAAATTTCATAAGACACATTAGTCCTTAAATCATGTAATGTAAGATGATGCCTAAGATATAATCCATGTAAACAATTCACCGCAATATCCCATTCAAGTATCACCCAAGCCCAAGACCTTATGAGGGTTACCAATTTTAAGTATGGGAGGCCTTCATGAAGCCCTATTAGGTGTGCCACCTAGACATGAAATAAATAACCCAGGTATAGGGATAGGTCCCAAGAGTGACAAGGGAAAGTAAAAACCCATCAAGAGTAAGTGTGAATATGTTATGGTTTAAGGCTTCCTTCATGTCTTATGGTGTCCATTTCTATGAGAAATTTTGTTGAGGGTGCACTTGCGCTTGATTTACCTAACATTTCTTTGCTACATTTTTCCAAACCCCTTCATTAGCCATCTTTCCAATCATTACTTTCATTTATAATTTTCTTTGAGGGTCCCCCTTTGTGGGTTTCTAAGCTTTAACATTACTTTTTTGGAACCAGGGTGAGCAATGAATGAGTAGAGATCAAGTTGGAATATATATTTTTTTGGTCCTTATTTTCTATGTTCACTTTCTTTTTAGCATCATTTTATTGTTCTCTTATAATAATTGCAATCTACCTCTAGGATGTCATCCCCTTTCTCCTAAGAGTATGGGAAATAGTAGAAGTTTAGAATATATGAAAGGATGTAAGATGGAAAATGTTAAGTATGGTCGGGAGAAAAACATTACCCTTGGGATTCCCCCCTAGTATTATCCCTCTTCCTTGGGCACTGACAACACAATACTAGGGCACAAAATCTGACCACCAAGGTGAAACAAGGAAACTGAGACAATTTCTCAAGCAAGTGATCCACTATCTAACATCAACCAATGATCCTTGTCCATTATCCTAATAAATTAAACACAACACATTTCATGAAAAAATGACTAACCATACATTATGGTGACATTGGATTACCATTCCCCATACCTTGGGTTGCTTGAATGTGATGAGCCTTGGTTGATCTGTGTTGGGAGGAAAATCATAGGGGCTATTGGGCTGCCATATGTGGACACGTTGATCATCACCATCATGGTGTGGATCGTGTTATCCATTGCTGGCCTTGATACATGATCTCCTCTAGTTACCCTTAAAAATTGGGTGGGGGTAACATGGGCTTCTTAGTAGAGTGAAATGTTATTACTCAAAATTCCACTACTATGCATCTCTGATGTTGGCCTACTCATTCACACATATGCAAAAAATAATTGTTGGAGTTCTTATAAAAAAAATATTGTGTATGGTATAAGTGCCCTAACGCATATGAAGAGCACGTACACATGTGTGTTACATACCTAACAACCCGTGTACACACACTAGATGCATAAATGAAAGAAAACATGTACTCTAAAAAGTTGCAAAAAAATATAAATTTTGTGTTTTCCAATGGAGTTTACAGGCTATCTTAGGTTTTGAAACCATTTTACCTCCTATAGCCCTTCCAAAAACTGAATAACCATGATTTTATCATATAAAAAGGGACCTAGGGGGGTCATTTAGATATATGAAAGAGAAGCAAGAGAACTCTGCTATAATTTCTCCCTTGTATTCCAAGCCTTCTTGCATTATGCTCTAAGTTTTATCCTCAACATTTCATTCCATACATCCTCCTTATACAATCCAT
>ML823198.1:0-12800 GCA_009831015.1 Picea engelmannii
CAATAATAATAATAATAATGACATGATTAATCCACAATGGGGATTTAATCCAATAACAAAATAATAATAAGAATGCTCTTCGCAGTTACATTATTTCAACAGGAAGCATGTGCCAATGTGGAGAAAACCATTTCTCCAGTTTGCCTGTGCAGATCCATTTGATCAGCTGGATGTACATCCTTAGTCTGGAATTCGAAATTTGCCCTTTTGTAATCGGTGATTACCTTTGGGTCTGGCACCTGTGCTTGAAGAAATGCCATGTGCATTCTACCCTTCTCAGTGTCGAATTCCGATAGTATTATGTGTTGTGCAGTCGACGTTTGCTTCCAGAACTGAGCATATGTGCTGTTGGTCAGCATCTGATTCTTTTTCTTGATCAAATCGTATTTCTCCAAGATACTCAGCTTCGGTCTTGTTTTGCCTGGCTGGTTGACTGGTGGAGTATTTGTAGGCTTCTTTGGAAAGACTGAGGTTATGATCTGCTTGTTGCTTGTACTAAGGAGTGACCGATCCACTTCCATCATTGTACTAGATGGAATTGCCTTTTTGCCAGCCGTGTCAGGTGCCTGAGTGGTTTTCGGCCTCTTTGTGTGCAATCGAAAGTCCTCAGATAATACTTCAGTGACAAAAGGCGAGGTGTTCTTCCTGGGCCTTTTCTCCTTTGGAATCTGTGGTGTAGTCATCTGTGCAACAGTGACCGAAGGGTCCTGTTGTTCTGTCTCAAATAGAGTGTTTGGATCCCATTCTGCCTGGTTTGCAAACTTCTCTACCTCAGGCCTAGATATGTGAACATACAAGATATTCTTATTTTTTATTCTCATCTTGGAAATTATCCCGCATGGATCATAGTGCCACGTGAAACTGACAAAAAACTTCATTTCTTTTAGCAGTCTGTCTGCTTCCTCCCCGGTGCCTTGACTGTTGCAGATGAAAGACCCAATATGCTCTTTGATTCTGAGTTGCTGCTTCTTCTTCAAAGATGCAAAATGTATGTCGTCTGAGTTTATCATCTGCCTTATGTATTCCAGGGCGAAAATTCTAACAGGTAAGTACTTGGGTAGTTTACATGGGGCCAACTCGCACCCATAGACTCTGATCTCAGTATGATTTTGGTACAGGTACCAATCACCAGTCTTTGTAAGGTCCGAGAGATGTAGAATCCTCTGAATTTCCTCATTAATTCTGGGTTCGGGTCTGTCGCTGAGCATACTCACCACTGGGTGGTAGAACTGCTTGATGAACTGCTTGAAACTAAATTTTGTGGAGTTATGTCTGAGCAGAGAAGTCCATGCTGTTACTGCCTGTGGTCTACCATCCTCGTCCATCTTCCGCATAGAAAAATAAAATTTGTCCTCTTGGAAGAAAACAAACAGGTATGCCAGTATTGCAGAATACCGGAACATACCTTCTATCGCGAAATTTATGAATTGTTCGTGAATGTTGTCCGGCAGGAACGTGCTGTAGGTGAACTGTGTAGTGGGTTTCTCATTGGTGGAGAAAATAGACAGAAATCCCAGAATGGGTTCATCTACCCATTAATCTGAAAAATATCCAATTAAGGCACATAGTGACGTGATGACCTGGTTTCCTTTTACTGAGAACAGGGAGGAAGGATAAGGGGGGTTTGTAGTGGGGAGATGAGCAGATTGTGGAACAAAAAGCTCAAAAATTTGAGCTCTTTGAGGAAACGACAGCTTCTGGTAGAGCTCTGTGGTGATTTCGAGGTTAAAAGGTGAGGCAGATTCGGCTCGGGATATCTGCATCATTTGGTTGATGGTTTTTGGTGTGATGAGGAAAAGAATTTCCCTGGACGAGGACACAATGGCTCTTTGTTCGGGGATATAATGGGCTTGGCACTTGAGGGTGAATTCTGGGAATTGGTGAATCTAGGGGAAAAGATACAAGGGTAGGTTGGACTCCCAGAGCCCAATTTCGTCACTCTAGTCTAGGAAGACTTCTTTAAGCCATGACTGTAGGTCTGCGAAGTCGAAATCCCATCTTGTGTCTGCGATTAAGTAGTCTTTGTCGGCCAAAGAAATCCTTTCGAGGTCGACAGGAGGTGGGAGAAAAGGATTCTCCTCACCTTCTGTTCTCTTTGACTTTGGTGCCATCACTGTAACAATACCTGCAAATAAAACAAAGGTTAGCGGGGACGACTGTAGATGTGGGCGACTGACTGTAACGGGGAGGAAAACGGAGAAAATTCTCGGGTGCGACGACTGGGTAAATGGTGAGGGTAGTTTTGGGCAAACGGATATCCGTTGGGTGCGGGAGACAGGTTAGCTGGTTAACGGATAAGTTAGCCAGTAATCAATGGCCAACGGGTCATTTTGAACATGAGATGGCAGGTGACAATGATTGAAGCATACAATTGAGTGACATGGCAGGTATTGATTGGGGGAAAAGACCATGGCGAAGGGACTTGCCATGGGTGAACGAGGGATAAAGACTAACAGAGTTATGGGATGTGACTCTTAAGAAAAATGTGGATAATGACGGCTTGAGGTGACGAGGTATGTCAGACAGTAATAGGCGGTGGGATTTAGAACCAATGGATTCATGCCACGTATAGACATCAAACCTTTTAAACCTCAAAGACATGGTTCAACATTGATCATCGAGCTGGTTTTATTGAAATAAAGCAAACTACCCTATGTTCTAACCTAATTACCTATGACAATTAGCACAGATTAAACTGTTGGACTAAGAAATTATTCTATCCTGGGGCTATCTGACCAAGATTAGGCAGTCTGGTCAGATTTATTCACTAGCTAACCTAGATCACTTGGCTAAGATTAAAAAGTTTAGCCAAGCTTATTCACTACTCCTATCAACATCAATTTAAAAGAACTTGGCCATGCTTGAAAGGTATGGACCAAGTAATCGTTATTGCATGGGGCTCTATTGAATTTGTTTTATGCCCTCTTTTATTCTTTTTCTTTTTCTTTCTTTTTCCTCAAATTATTTGTGGAATGAAAAATCATTTGACAAACAAAAACACTAAAGAGATAACATTTCAGTCACCAGTTGATCCTATAAATTATAGGGTTATAACAGAATGCACCGAGTAAAATTCTATCTCTTTTTCAGACTCGCATGGATACACGAAAAGGGAAACCCCTGGAGTTGTCTTTAAGCTCTTTTCAGACTCTCTAAACATGAAAATATTGCCAAGTGATCTTGCTTCCTTTCCCACTCGTTAAAAGGTTTGAATGGGTATCTTTCGAGTTATAATTTATCTCTTTTTTGGCCTCGTGATCCTAACATTAAGAAAAAGGACAACACTAGATTCGTCTTTAATTCATTTTCAGACTCTCTAAACATGAAAAATCACCGAGTTTTACCTTCTCTGGACTCGTTAAACAATCATACATTGAAGGGCCCATACGGGACCGAACCCTTACTTCTTCCAATTCATTAAACAAAGGAAGAGGGACTTATCGAAGGTGAGTTATATCGAGCATGTGTTACCCTCCTCGAGCTCGTTAAATAAAAAATAGGTACTTGTCTATCTGGTTGGGGGAAAAAATTGAAAGAAGCAAGCCAAGCAGTTTTTGAGACCATTACAAGTAACTCTTATAGTCTCCCTTGAACATGACACTTTGTCTTTGCACACATTTTAATCCGCTGAACCTTTACATTGAACCAATCCTCTGAGTTTTCTTACTCCTTTGGGTCACCCGACGAAAGTCACAATATGCACTGCATTATCGTGTTTTGGTCCATGTCATGTTTCTATTGTCTTGCCTCCATGTTCAAGGGAAGTATTTGCGTCAAGAGTCAGCCATAAAAAAATTCTGTTTCAATACCCGTGTCAGTCCATGTTCTTTTGATCCACCAATTACATCTCTGTGTCAGTTTCATGTCGTTGATGGGGGATACATCAAGGCCCTCCTTCGATGAGTCTGTTCCTATCAACTTCAACACATTATCCAAGAACTAGACTTAGAAACCAATTAGTACCTTGGGACCTGCATGCCTCAATGACATGCCTCCTCGCATTTGACAATGGGTTTACATCATTGACCTCTGATCGGATGATTCCATGGATGTTCGACTTTAGCTCATCCTTTTACATTTGTTGGAATGTACAAGAGTACCTTGGGAATCATTGACATCAATGGTGATTTCCCTCGCGCTTGTTAACGGTTTACCTCATTGACTAGTAATCAAGTGGTTTCTTCCATGTTTAACATCAAGACATCTATTCACATGGTTAGATTCATACTACATCAAGATCGGTAAGAAGACCCTGGGTTGAGTCATCACTCTTATATGTACTTTTCCCAGGTTGCGACGAAGTTTCTTTTGAACATTGACACATATACTCTCACATAGATCTGCTTTTTATTGGTTGTGGCTATGTCTTGTCATCTCGTATATCCACTGTGTATTCTTCATGGCTACGATTAGTTCAGGTCATAAGAGTATAGATCCACATTGTATCTTCAATGGTTATACCTTTTTGTCAATATAATATGGATCCATAGTGTATTTTATGGCGGACATACCTTGAAAGTCTTTATCACTCAAGCATAGGTATGCCTGTCTTGGGTTTGAAACATGTCATAATATTTGTTTGATGGTTGTGTGCAACTTCTTCCAGGTTCTTTGAGTCCATACCCTTGCTTGAAAAAGTCTACAAATTACTTCAGTCATCAGTTCCCGTCTTCTAACTTCGCACTTTGGGGGGAAATATGTTACACATCAAAATTACTCATTATGATGATGGCCTAGTGTCGTCATTACCAATGTCGCAAGTGTCGCATTTTGGCCGCAAGTGTCGCAAATATCATACTATCATCTTGTCTATGTTGTGTCTCGGATGACATTATCAAGAACACTTAAAAGACACCTCAAAAGACTGATTTTCAAGAGGAGAAATCATTTGACAGAGAGTACAAGTCTTTTGCCATGGAAAAAACCACTCAAAAATCAATTTTGAAAGGCAACGCTCCCCTATACACTATCAGGGAGTGCCAGCGCTCTGTACCCTCTTTTGGGGGAGCGTTGCAACACTCTGTGCCCCATTATGAGGGAGCGTTGGCCCCTTTTGAGTGAATTTTGGACTATTGAGGAAAATCAAGGAATAATCCCCCTCATCTCTGGAGTTGGTTGGATTCGGATCTGAGGTCAAGGCTCAATCTTAGGGAAGATCAACAACTGAAGGAGAAGGATCCTCAACCTATCCCAAGAATCTCTTAAGTGTTTAGGCCTCTCCAAACCTATATAAGGAGTCCTCCTCATGGTGAAAAGAGGAGACATTGAAGGCATCAAACTTGTGATCTCATAAGGGAGATTTATCATTGAAGCATCATCATTTTGTGCAGATTATTTGAGCAAAGGGTTGGTCAAGGAGAGCTGGGAGAGGCTGTTGCACCTTCATCAAAGGTCTGTAAGTATTCTTTATTGTTCTCATTAATATACATATGTGCATGGTCTGTTTCTTTCAAGGTTGTGTTTATTCTACATGAACTTGTCTCTATTAGATAGATATGGTTTCAAGCTAATCTTAGTAGAATAGGAAGCTTGTTTTGCAGAACTTATCGAGGAGCTTGGGGATCAAAGCTCAACTCAGACTGTGCAAGGACGAACATCACTAAAAAGGTACACCTTTCTTCCTCTTCTCTATACATTAGTTTAGCTAGGTTTAAAAGGATGTCAGTGACCAACGTTAACACCCTTTCTGTCTTGGTCTTAGGAGTCTAGAGCCCAAGAGGGAATCCACTTGTTCGCAGGGGGATTGTCCTGTAACAATCACCCTCTCCTAGCATGGAGTCACTCTTATAACACGTGACATCACCCTTTTTAGGGTTTTATTATGCATTTTTGTATTTTGGAATATTATTAGAGGAAAATTAAGGGGTCGACCCACTTACTTTATGTTGTTGACAAATTATGTGGATAAATTATGTTGATATTTCCTCACATAACAAGGGCAAGCCTCATTTTCATTTTGGATCATCACTTCTCACCTTTGTGAGAGAAACCTATGAAATTTTCTCCCTATTGGGGTAACTAGCTCTTCTACACTTATGCGCTATGCTTGGAGGCTCAAATGTGGATGGTCTTTACTTATTTTGGACATAAATTTCTACAGTTATGGTTTTATCTCATGGTTTCTTAGTGAAGTAAGTGAATTTTCTGCAATTTTATTCGTATGCTATTATGTTTCATGGTGAATGTTATCGTACAATATGTACTTTCCCAAAGCCCAAGGCAAGTGAGGGAGATTGGTGTAACAAATAGGATGTCCAACCACTGTCACCTCAGTAGGATATCCCCACGTTTTAGGAGTAGAAGAGGCCTACCCCAGGGGAGGCATCCCTGGTGGCCTAAAGGGTTAGGTAAGCTAAGGATAAGGATAAAGACAAACCCCCCCTTTCATTGGTCACCAAAGTCAAGAGTGTCTTCGTCTGAAATATTTGAGGCAAAGAGAGTATTGATGTACCTTCCTGGAACAAGAACAATATAGCATGCATATACAATTTCCGATTACAAAATGATAATGAAATCCTCAAAGATGTTAGACAATCAAAAAATGAAGTGGCTGAAGCAAATTTGCAGAAAATTATCAATTTACAACAGTAATGAATGTTTTGTAACAACCACAAGAATTACTACTTAGAATGACATGAAAGTACAATGGAAATTTAACATGCATTCCATAGATTGCTTAGCACTTTCCCAAGGAAATTTATGAGTGTGTTATGTCAATGTTAGTTGAGTGAATTCAACAAATTACAGGGTTAATATGGTTGTAGCAAATGTTTTGTAACCACAACAAGAAATATGCCTCAAGAGTGCTTGAAAAGACAATGAAAAGATGGCATTTATTACTTAGAATGATATTGACTCGTCACAAGTAATTTCTGAAGTAATTAGCTAGCATTTAATATCAATTATGCAGAAAATTTGTTGCTTTTAGATGGTTGTAGCAAACATTTATAACAACAACAATAATATTAGTGTTCTATGCTAAGTTAGTGTTAGTATTTGTTAGCAAAAGCTTGAGAGAGTAAAGTTTGAGTGTTTGTTTGATAAATCATTCACTAGGCAAGTGGATGAGTGCCTTTCTTGTGCTTATGGAGTCAATTACAACAACAATATAACTTGGGGAAAATAACAATGATAATACTTGTCAAAGGAAAGAGGTGGATGCAAGAGGTGTTGGCACTTCAAGACCTCAAGCATCCAAGTCTTGAAAAGGGTTTTGCTAGAAAGTAAGCACTTTTAGGCCCTAGCGTACCTTCCTTCCTTAGACTATTGAAAATGTATTAAGTAATTAGAGTGAAGCTACTAGAGAGATAGCAATTTATGGCTCTAGTAGTCACTTCTAAACAAGGTATACTTGACAAATTAAACAAGTAGAAAAGTTATAGAGAGAAAGAAACACTTTATGTTTCTCTCCTAGGGATTAAGCAATCAATTTCATAATCTTCAACATGAAATAAGTAAAATTTACCACAAGCATTTATCACATGAACAAATTTGTAGGTTTTCTACTTACTTCACCAAGAATAATCAAGCCAAACCCTAGTTGAAGATCTTTCCACCATGCAAATAGCCAAGATACACCACAAAAAGCCTCCCCAAGAGATGTGCTTTAGTGATTTTAGCTAATAGCCTCAAAACGGGCAAAAATTTCAGTCCACCCACTCAAGTGGGATGAGTTATGATGAAAAAATGAAATTAGCCAACCATATTTATATGGGAAATCCTAGTTGATTTACCCAAAAGTTGTCTCTTTTCACAAAACAAAGCCTACATGTCAATTTGGCTCTTAAAATTTAAAATCAAATTATTTTCACAAAATAAAACCCTAAAGAGGGTGACATCATCCTTCCAAGGGTGATGTTAGGCCTTCTCCATTAAGCGTTGCAGTCATATAGAAAAATGTTGGGCCTCCAAAGGCCCTCCTACATGCCACACATCCTAGAACTGCAGTCTAACCCCTCCAAGTGTCAAACCATAGCCCTAGGTGACATCGTGTGTTATTAGGGTGACGTCCAAGGCCTCCAAATTCTAACGTCCAAGTGGGGAAGGGTGGCATCTCATCATCTGGGCCTACCAGGGTGCCTCCATAGGCAACATCCTCTTCCTTCGTTGTGAAAACCAATAATCACAATCTTGCCCCAAGTATGGGGTATTTGCATCCATCCTTGGGCTCCAAGCCCTCATGAAGGTATGAATTGATAATCTCCTCATGAATACATGTCCATTGGGAAAGGTCTTGCAAAGGCAAACAAATATGCCCTCCAAGGGTCCAAGAGTCACAAGTATCATAACAAGTAAGCCACATATAATAATCAAACCACCCGAACATGTGCATCAAACCCCCCTTTTCAAACCAAACGAAGGCTCAAAGACGTTATACAATTTGTCAAATTTAGGTGTGGGAGGGGTCTCAAGGCATCCTATTGGGTCAATCATTCCCCAAGTCCAAGGTGTTTCCGATAGAAGCCCATATAAGCCATGTGTGCATGTGAAGTGGAGTGGGGTGAACTTATGGGCATGGGATTCATGACATACAAGGGTTTGTATTGTCTTATTTATGGGTGCCTTTGTGAAGGGTGAGTTGCCCTTCGTCCACGATGAAATATTTTTCCAAGCCCATTTATTGCCATTAATTTATTAAAGTCCAAACTCTGGGTACTCCCCAAGATAAAATCAAGGGTGGGGGGCAGTACCACAGTGTCACTTGAAGCTAGAGGTGCACAGAGTGCCATATGCATGGAAAGAAAGGGATGTTGCATGCATGTACACAACTCAACAAGTGGGACATGTATTTATTGTGTATTTGGCTTTTGCAAGTCTTTGAATTTTTAAGAGATAACGGTTCATTGTTTCTCAAGACCTCTTGGGAGAGCATCTGGAAGGTTTTATGATTGGATTTTATATTTTACTAGGTTCTTTACCCTCTGGGCCTTTATCCCCTTCTTCCCATGAAATAAGGTACAATCCCTTATTGGGTCGATACAGTAAAAAATCGCAAAAGATAAGGAAACAAAATGGAAGAAAAGTGGAAGGTGATAAGTATGATAGGGAATGGATGATGAATCTTCAAGGAACCCCTAGTAGTAGCCTATTACCGAGGGTGACCAACTTGTTAGGATAACATGACACCCACCAGGGTTAAATAAGGAAAAGAGCATAAATTCCAAGCAAACGTTCTGAAATCAAGAAAGATTATTTACAACATGTTCAAATGCTTCAAATACTAGAGTGACACTTGCCATGATATCCAGACTCATTACCTCATGGATCAAGATCCACTACCCTCTAATACCAAGTCGATGTGGTGGATGTTGTTGATGATGATGTGTAGAATGCATCATGAAATGAAGGGACCCTCCAGGGCTATTCTCTATCCATGTGGTTCTCAACACTCCATGTCTCTAACTTGTGGGCCTCGAGACATGATATCCTTAGTTACCCCTAGGTTTGGGGTAACAATGAATTTTGATATTTCATGCTAGAAGTCTTGCTTGGTGAAACCCTAAGAGAGGAACATAAGCGCTTCTTCCTCTCAAAAGGTGATTTTTGTCCAAAATTTGTGAAACAATCCTTGCTAGGGTTAGACTCCTAAAGCCCTAAAGTGCTAGCACTTTAGGATTTTATCCCTATACTTTTTATCTTGACCTAGTTGAAGCTACAAGAAGGGAGAAAAGGTTTCTAGGGCCCAAATGTGCTTGCACCCTATAAATCCTTTTCCTCAAGATCCAAACCCTAAGGCCCTAATGTGCTAGCACCTTAGATTTTGAATCCCACCTCTTGGTTTCAAGTAGGCCATCACCCAATCCTAGTTGCATTTGTTGTTATAAGACTCCATAACCCTTTAAAGGAACTAGTTTTAAAGCTCTCTCATGGTGAATTGATCAGAAAACTCTTTCTTTCAACTCTCTTAAGCATTCTACTAACCTAACTAACACTAACATTGACAAACTCGATGGACAATTTGTTGTTTTTGTTGTAAAAGTTTGCTACAACCACCTGGAAACACTTTAATTTGCTACATACACTCTTGTAAAGGTGGTCTAGCATACCCATAAATTGCATCTAACAATTAAATAATGTTCTAGTGGGTTTATGTTAATTTTTCATGCTTAATTGTTGCATTTATGAACTCTAAAAGTTGTTGTTGTTACCAATTATCTATTGTTGTTATATCATTGCTTACTGCTGCAAATTTGTACCAACCATTGCAACTTGTTTTTTTCTAGTGTCTTTAAGAGGTATTAATTGCATGTTTGGACTTGGAAATAATCATATATATGTTATAACATGTTCTTGTTTTGGGCAAGTAATCAAGCAACCTCATACCTCTTATATTTCCTTGACCTAGACCCTTTATTCAGTGATCGAGAGAGGGAGCGATAGGCTTGGCTACTATACTTGTTACTTTGATCCCTTGAGGTCACCAGGGAAACCTCCCTTGTGGTGGACCTCTTTCATCACTAAAACAAGGGAAGTTCTTACTAAGGTGACAATGGTAGGATCTTCCATAGTTACACAAGATTTGGGGACTTGTGGAGGGGATTTGCACAAGTACAAATCCTGTGATAAGACTACTAACCGAGCTTTGTATTTCTCCACTTTTCCTTCTTCATTCAAATTTTTCTTAAACACCCATTTTCTACCAATGGCCTTTCTTCCAGTTGGAAACTCAACTAGATCCCATGCCTCATTATTATCTAAGGCATCCATCTCTTCAACCATGGCCTTCTTCAAGTGTTTACTATCTTCTTAATTCATGCTTCTTGGACAGTTCTGGGATCATCATCATTAATAGATAAAGAAAAATTAGCACGAAAATCAGGTGGATTATACCTTTTTGGTTTCCTTCTTTCCCTCTTTGATCTCCTTAATACTAGAGTATGAGGTCATTCTTCTTCTTATTTCTCTTCTTTCGTTGATTCAAATTTTGTATCATCCAACTCAAACTATATTTGCTTATGTTCATCTTGCCTTGGTAGGAATTCCTATTTGGGAACATCTTTAACCTCTCTAAAAAAAATATCTCAACTATAAAAAATATTCTTAGTTTATGGGTTCTGAATATTATAACCTTTCATACCATCTTTATAACCAATAAAGATACAATTTTCAACTTTATTATCCAACTTACTCCTATTTTCCTTTGGAACATGTACATAAGCATCACAACCAAACACTTTGAGGTGTTTAAGGGAGGGTTTCTTACCAGTTCATACCTCATGCATAGTTTTGTCTACCAGCACTGACGAGGGTGATCTATTTACTAGATAAAATGCAGTACCCATTGCCTCTGCCCAAAATTCCTATCCTAACCCGACACCACTAAGAATACTCCTTGCTTTTTCCATCAACGCCATGTTCATCCTTTCTGCAACCCCATTCTGTTGAGGTGTGTATGGAGTAGTCTTTTTCCTTACTATACAACACTTCTTACAAAACTCTTCAAATTCATTCCCATCAAATTCTCCACCATTATTTGTCCTTGACACCTTTATTTTCTTCTCTGTTTGTTTCTCTACTAGAGCCTTAAACTCTTTATATTTATCAAATGCCTCAGATTTCTTCCTAAGAAAATAAATCCATGTGTTCCTTGAGAATGTAAACTTTAAACCTGTGAATTAAAGCAATGCATATAGATTCTTAAGAAAAACATAAATTAATCAATGGCTCATACACATAGTACACAAAGATTTATACCGGAAACCCTTAATCGAGAGAAAACCTTTCAACTCTTTATTGTATTAACTGCACCATTCACCATACAATATATATACAATGTTTTTAGGTATTTCATAGATACCAAAACCCTAATCCTTTAATCCGGGATTGTATTTGCTAAATTAGCAAAATTGTTAGACACAGTTGTCGAATCTGACACACCCACACACACACATGCAAAGAATATAACACATACCCAACATTCTCCCACTTGTTGTTTTCTTTGCATCCAGGGGTCCATAGGATTATATAGTCAACAATCCAGGGCAACAATGCCCATTGTTACTCTACACCAGGAGAACTTTTATGTGCTCACAGACTTTGTCAATGAATCTGCAACATTCTTCAACGTGTCAACCTTTTCCAACAACATCTTCTTTTCTTCAACCATGTCTCTCACAAAGTGATATTGAACATCAATATGCTTTGTCTTCGTATGATAAGTTGGGTTCTTTTCCAGGAAGATTGCACTCTAACTGTCACAATCTAATCTTTTTGCTTGTTGTACCAACCCAATACCTGAACACAATCTCTGTAACCATACTGCTTCCTTGCTTGCATGAGTGGCTGACATGTATTCAACTTCTGTAGTTGAGAGTGCCACTATATCCTGTCTTTTGCTCATCCAACTGATTACTCCTCCAAATAGGTTAAACACATACCCACTTGTAGATCTTCTGCAATCCAGATCTGTAGCCCAGTCTGCATCAACAAAGCCATGTATGTCCACCACTCTGTCCAATCTTGGTCTTCCTTGGTAGCAAAATCCATAATTGGTAGTGCCACGCAAATACCTGAAGACCCTCTTTACTGTTTTCCAATGCTCCTTCCTTGGTTTTGACATATACCTGCTCAAAACTCCCACTCCCTGTGCAATGTTCAATCTAGTACAAACCATTGCATACATCAAACTACCAAATGCACTGGCATATGGAACATGGGACATGTCCTCTTCTTCTTCTTTTGTCTTGGGACACTGATCTACAAATAAATTTACACCTATAGGAATAGGAACCTTGACCGGTTTACTTCCATGCATATTAAACCTCTGCAATATTGTCTCAACATATTTTCTCTGATTCAAC
>ML823198.1:17385-34708 GCA_009831015.1 Picea engelmannii
CCCAACTCATCCCATAGTTCCTTGGCTCTATATTATCCTGACACATTCAATAACACCTAATCTTCCAAACAGAGTCTAATCATACTCCTTTCTGTTCTATCCAAATTCTCCCAATCTTCTTTTGACATACCAGTAGATTGAGTACTAGTAGTTTGTGTACGAATAGACTGTGTACTAGTAGGTTGTCTACCACTAGGCTGTGTACTGGGATCCACAATAATCCATTGTTCTTTATCTACAATAAGGTCCTCCATATCGAGCTTCCATAGCTAAAAATTTTGATCATTGAACTTCTCAATCTTGATTCTAGAACTGCTTGCCATTCTCTTTCAACACACAAATCACCACTGTAAATATCCCATTGAACCCAGGTTTATTGCATACACAAGATAATCATGATCTATCAAAACTGAGCCAAACCCTCAGAAACAAAGGCATCCCCTTGAATTAAAGCAATGCATATATATTCTTAAGAAAAATGTGAATTAATCAATGGTTCATACACATAGTATAGAGAGATTTATGCTACAAACCCTTAACTAGGAGAAAACCAACATTCCTTGGTGTTTCATCTCTCATCTCTTCATTGTATTAATTTCACAATTCATACTAAAATAGAAAAAATCGCCCCTAAATTTTTTTGGGACGTTGCCCCAAACCTTGTCGCTTGGCCCCCACTCAGCCAACGCTCGATGCACATGTACACCACTACTAGGGAGGGATCGTCAAGCACAGTTGTCAAATCTGACCCACCCCCACACAAACATGCAAAGAATATAACACCTACCCAACACTAGCACCTCCGTCGTTGTTGTACAACCATGTACCTGCAACTTTTCCAAACTTTTATGCGCTTGTCCTCATTGCAACCTACGCATGTACAGACTTTTTCTTTCTGCAACCCGCATATGTATGCACCTTTCTACACTATATCCCACATACATAGGCACCTTGAGCGACCTGCCTAATGCGTACAACTTCAGAACTCTGCTCCAATCTAATGGACCTTCTTGTGACTGTACATGTTGCTTCTCTACTTCCTAGATCTATCCTTGCTACCAAATCTATCTGTTGTTTCCTCCTCCTTTGGACTGATTAGATATCTAGGTGAAAATCCTTATTCACCCTTGATGAGATCTCTTTGAGCAAAAATCCATCTCTCCTCTCTCTATGAATCACCGACTCTAATATATTTTTTTATCTCTTGAGGTACTCTCTGGACAAAAGTCCTTCTTCACCCTTGTTGATATCCTCTTGAGTCACAATTTTTCGTGGCTAAAGCACTCAATGAATTTCACCGTCGAAACTGCCTTTGTACAACCTGTACGATCTTGTACACGTTGGTTCCTACTGAAACCCATGTATGTATGTGAATTTCTTTATTAGAACCCGCATATGGCTTCGTAGTCCTGCAAAACAAAGTTTTACCTTTATACATATGTTTCCCATAAATCCGTCTTTTGATTTTTTCTTGTTGGTTTATAGATCTGCTAAGATCTCTTGCAGGTCTGATCGATCTGTTGCAAAAGATAGTGGATTTGTTCTTGGTCCTTCAAACACCCACTGCAACACTCTTGATCCAATAGATCTATTGTAGTAACGATAGATTTGAACTAGATCTATCTCCCGGTCACTCAAATCTAATAGATCTGTCATTGTGAAACCTGAGATTAGCTCCCTCATAGAGTTCAAGCTTTGATACCATGTTGATTGTTGTGTCAAGGATATCTCCCTCTGAACGTATGAATACTTTCCCTCTCTAAAGTCACAAAAAAGCCCTTGTCCTCCAAAACTGAAACTGAGAGCAAGTTCTTCTTTAGTTCTGGTACATAAAGCACACCCTGGACCTCTAACAAATCCCCTAACTCAAGATGAAACATGATAGTTCCCTTCCCCTTCACTGCATACTTGGAATCATCACCAAGCTCCACATGGGTCCCTGAGTCTTACATTAGTCTGTTGAATAACTCCTATGCTTCTAGCTCTTGTTGATTTTATTAATATAAAATATGGACTCCCATCCTGGGATAATGGTTTGCTTGAGGAATAATACAATGTAGCAAATAGCCTAACCTATCACACCTCAAGATCAATCTTTTGATCTTGTTGGCCAATATCTCCCTAGTTTCCTCTTTTATCCTTTCCTTAGACCCCGCCCCTACACACTTGGATGAAAATTCCTTCTCCACCCAATTCAATGAGATTTCACTATCTCACTTTATGTGTCTTTTCTGTTCACTGAGAAACAACCAACTCCTGCAACCGAGCACTTATGTTGCTGCTGTACGATCCTATACTTGCAACTTGCACAAGTTGTTCCTTCTACAACCCATGTATGTACATGCTCTGAGATACTAAAACCCACATATATATGCGACTTTCATTTTTGGAACCCGCGTATGTATGTGCATGTTGCTACAACAACCCATGTACAACTCCAGAACTCTAGTCCAATCTATTGGACCTTTTTTGTATTGCTCTTCTACCCAAATCTATCCTTGCTACCAAATCTATCTGTTGTTGCTTCCTACTCCTTTGGACCGATTAGATCTCTAGGTGAAATTCCTCCTTCACCCTTGCTAAGATCCTCTTTGAGAAAAAATCCTTCTTTTCTCTTTCTATTAGTCACTGACTCCAATAGATCTGTTATCCCTTGAGTTGATCTCTAGATGAAATTCCTTCTTCACCCTTGTTGATATCCTCTTGAGTCATAGTTCTTCGTGGCTCAAGCACTTAATGATTTTCACTACTGAAACTGCCTATGTACAACCTATATGATCATGTACACGTCTGTTCTTACTGAAACTGGCATATTTATGCAACTTTCCTTACTGGAACCCACGTATATACATGATTGTTGCCACTGCAACCCGTGTACAACATCATACTCATGCAAAACCAATTTTTACCTATGTACGACTGTTTCCTAGAAATCTATCCTTCGAGATATTCCTGCTAGTTTACAAATATGCTAATATCTCTTGCATGTCTGATAGATATGTTGCAAAAGATAGTGGATATGTACTTGGTCCTTCAAACACCCATCGTGACACTCTCGATCTGATAGATTTGTTTTTTCAACCATAGATTTGAACTAGATCTATCTCCCAGTCACTAAGATCTAATAGATTTGATGTTGTGCAACCTAAGATTGGATCCCTCTTAGAGTGACTTCTTTGATACCATGTTGAAATCCCATTACTCTATCACCTAGGTATCTTTTTATTTAGTGATTTCCTTACTGCAAATCAAATTAGTAGCTCACAAAACAAAAATACACTACTAGAATATTCAACTAAAATAAAGATAGCAGAAGCAATATTGGAAACCAAATCATGCATACATGAACACCAATATTTTTGGGTAGATACCCCTGGAAAAACCCCAGATGGAAAACCAATACTAAGATGATTTTATTATGATAAAATTAGGGCTCCCGTAATAGGGGTAATGGCCCACTGTGTAAGGTATCATATCTATTATAATAGCCGAAAACATAAATATTGCAGAGAATAACAACAGAACAACACAATAGATAAAACCACAACACCATAATAATACCTTTATTGATAGGAAATGATGTTCACTTGTGTCTTTGAGGGGGAAAAATTCAGTAGAGCAATGCTCTATTACAATAATTCTCAAGACAAAACTTCTCATACCCTCTACTCCTATTTATACTAAATCTATCTATCCAAAAGAACAATCTAGAGGAAGATCCTTCTAGAAGCGGAAGCCTCCATTAGGTCTTCTTACATTTGACTTATTCTTCCTTATTGCCGGGCCTTATTAATATTGTCCTTTATTACATGGAAATATATTATTCTACCTACGTGAGTGGTTAGGGAGGTTAGGTCCCTAACATGCCCTCCCCCTTAAAAACAACCTTGTCCTCAAGGCTTAAGATGAGGAAATTGCTGCAGAATGGTAGTTGGCTCCCATGTGGCATCTACTGGAGTTGTATCTTTCTATTGGACTAACACTTCCTTGATGGTGTGCTGATGAAGACGACGCTCACACTGGTCCAAAATTGCTTGTGGCTGCAACCAGATGGATCCTTCTTCATCAAACTCGAGAATGTTGGTTTGAGTTTGACACTTAGTTCCAATCACCTTCTTTAAGCAGGAGACATGAAAAATAGGATGGAGCTTAGAATGACTAGGAAAAACTAACTGATAGGCCACCTGTCCCACATGCTTGAGAACTATATAAGGACCATAAAATTTGGGCACGAAATTCTGAAAATGGTCGTCCTTGAGTGAAGTTTGCTTATAAGGTTGCAGTCGAAGAAACCCCTGGTCTCCTTCAACAAATTGACATTCATAGTGACCTTGATCTGCTTGTTGCTTCATGCGATTCTAAGCCATGATCAAATGATCTTTGAGGGTATGGAGAATAGCCTCGCCAACTATAAGCATCTGGTGAACCGCTTAGAACTTCAAGACACCTAACATGTATGAGAGAACTGAAGGTGGATTTTGTCCATATATTGCTTCAAAAGGAGTCATGCAAGTAGCTGTATGGTAAGAAGTGTTGTACCACCATTCAACTAGTGGTAACCATTGAGCCCATTGATTTTTCCTTTCAAAAGAAAAACACCTCAAATATGTTTCCAAACACTTGTTGACAACTTCAGTTTAACCATCAGTATGAGGATGATAGGTTGTGTTGAGATGCAATTGGGTGCCCTATAACTTGAACAATTCTTGCCAAAAATTGCTGGTGAAAGTGGGATCTCGATAAAAAACAATAGGATGAGGCATGCCATGAAGCTTGAAGACATGATCCATGAAAAGTTGAGCTACAATGGAGGTGGTAAATTGGTGTTGAAGAGCACATAAATGAGCATACTTGGAAAGACAATCATTGACCACCATGATAATTGACTTATTGCCCAATTTAGGTAAGCCCACAATAAAATCCATAGAGATATCCCTCCAAATAGCGGGTGGAATCAGAAGCGGTTATAGTGTTCCAAGAGATTTGATTATTTCTCCCTTGTTGCATTGACAAACATCACATTCTGCCACAAAAGTGCGAACTTGTGTTTCATACCATCCCAGAAAAAAGAACGTTTGACCCGATCATAGGTTTTGGTAAACCCCGAGTGCCCAACTGTGGGTATAGCATGAAGCTTAGAAAACACCATGGATTTAAGTTGTGACTATTTACTTAAATACAAACGACCTTTGTAGCGAAGCTCATCATTGTGCCAAGAGTACTTAGGGGAAACTGGAAAATTGGCTTGCAATTATTGGATAAGATGCAAAATTTTGGGATCTTGTAGCCATTCTTAGAAAACATATTGGAGCCAATCTGGTACAATGAAGGAGAGGGAAAAAAGAGACCCTTCATCTTCATATTTTCTTGAAAGAGTGTCATCAACTACATTTTCTTTTCTTTTCTTGTAAATGATCCCATAATCATATCCAAAGAGATTAGTCACCCATTTTTGTTTCTTCAGGGAGGAAGGGTGTTGCTCCAGAAAATACTTGAGGCTTTGATGATTTGTCTTGATTTGGAAGAATTTCCCCAATAGATAAGGGCGCCAAAGATCCACTCCATGCAGAATATCCAACATTTCCTTTTCATAGATTGATTAGCCCAAATTTCGCTCTGACAATTGTTTGCTGGTCAAGGCCAAATGTCGACCATTTTGCATAAGGATTGCTCCAATTCCTCTCCCGGAAGCATCACATTCTAGGACAAAGGTCTTTGTGAAATCAGGAAGGGCCAGGATCAAAGTGGTGCACATAACCGCCTTCATGGACCCACCATTGGCAATCATGATTTGAAAATTATTGATTGCACCGATATAGAAATTAGGTTCTTGGGAAACGTGGCGATGAATACAATTATGGTTTCTTCCACTATCAACAAGGATGATGACCTTTCGATGCTTAATGTAATCAATTAGCTTGAGGGTTTGGGGAGAAAAGAAGTCAATGAGAGAATTAAGAGAAATGACCGGTTCAACTTCAAGAGGGTCGGAAGGTGGAGTCATGTCAGTGGGTTCAGGTGACTCAGCCACAGGGGGAGCCTCAACATTGTCTTAAGAAACATCCTTGAAGATGTCCATAAAAAGATTTTGTTCCTTACACTTGTGCCCAAGAAAATATTATTCATCACAATTATAACAAAGGTCCTTGAGTTGGCATTCAACCATTTATACCCTAGTCAATTTCTAGATCTTTAGTGGAGTGGAAGGAGGAGTGGGAGTGACTGGTTTAGGGAGAGGAAGAAAAGAGGGTTTTCTGGTTTGATTAGAGACAACCTGTTGTGCTTCCTTAGATATTTTGGTAGCTTCCACCCAACTCTGAGGCCGAGCTATGAGGACATGGGAACATATCTCATCCTTGAGGCCACTGATAAAACATTCTCAGAAAAAACATCAGGCATGTCGTCTATGCGTAAAGCCAATTGCTCAAAAGTAGTTATAAAGTTTTCCACTATGCCAGATTGTTTCAAATTTGTCAAATGGTCTAAATGGTGGGTGCCAGTTTCAAAGCGTTCATAAAGTTATACAAAAAATTGTGTCCAAGCCACATACCCTTGAAGGGCATTTTTTTTCCATTGCCACCATTGCCAATGTTCCATATCAAGATGGAGAACACCATACCTTAGTTTGGCCAGCTTATTAGTAATGCCATACAAAGAGAAATAATGTTCCATTTCAGTGATCCAACCCGTGGGGTCTGAGCCATCAAATTTATTCACCTCCACACGATGGGGATGCAGGTCCCATTGAAAGTCGTGGGAAGGAAATGAGGTGGAATGGGAGGATTTCGTACCATCGAGGTTATAAAGTGTGTAAGAAGAGAACAGATCTTGGGTGGGTTTAAACAAGGCAATCAAAGTGTTCACTGTGTCCTAGAATTGTTGACGGGTGGCGGTCAATTGAGTGATGGTTGTGGGAAGTGATTTGAGTGGAGCAAGACGAGAATTGATGTTACCAATACTGGACATAATGGAAGATATATCACTCTGGGTTTGGTCATGATATTTGGCCAAGGTGGTGAGACGTTGTTCCCAATCTTAGTTGAAAGTGTGGGCCACGGGGAAAAATGGGACTGCACATAAATGAGTTACTGGTGATTGGAACCACTACGATCAATGCAAAGAGAGGTAGTCAATGGGATAAATTCCCAATAGAGGTTTCGAGAAGGGGTCAGGTCCATCGATTTTTTTTTCCTTAAAAAATGATAGGTATGACTGTGATCAGGGCGAAGAGAGGAATCCAATGGGATAGGTCTCAATTAATGGTGTCGACAAGATCTAGACTTTTTTTTACTCCTGCGGAGTTATACTCCAATCTGAATAATACTGCAGTGACGAAATGGACAAATGTTTAATAGGAAAAAATGTGTATGAATTTCACAACTAGAATGCAGAAGACACAGTTGCACATCAATAGATCTTGTCTGTTCTGTTTCTATTTCCATCCCAAAGGTTAGGGTATTCAGGGTTTCTACAAACAAGGGGTTTCCATGTGCTATAGCTCTTTGATATATGTGTGGGGTCCGACAGTAGTACTCGACCCAATATCTCAGGGTACTAACTAAGGAGGCTAGATTGTGCCCTTATCCATACTACTGACTACCCAGGTACTAGAGAGTATCTTACCGAGTGTTGTTCTCAGTGGCACTATTGCAGTCAGGCAACCAATTGGTTTATCTATGGAGGGCTTCAGGATTTCTAGGCCGATTCATATACAGGTATTGTTTGATGCGCTACCACTCAAAGGGGTACCAACATGGGTTACAAGGGTGGCCAAAAATGTGTGCTTAAGTACCACTTTTAGTTCCTACATGTATGCTTCCCTGACCGTGGATTTATGCACTGAACGATATATCTCTATAGCTTTAATATGCCGAAATACGTCTCCACCTTGAAAAAAATTAACCCATAATTTTTTGCCAAGGAAAGTTCTTTAATACCACTTGTATGGTACCGGATCTATTATAATAGCCAAAAACATAAATATTGTAGAGAATAACAACAGAACAACAAAACACCAAAATAATACCTTTATTGATAGGAAACAATGTTCACTTGCCTCTTCGAGGGGGCAACCTCCAACAGAGTAACACTATATTACAATTATTCTCAATAGAAAACTTCTCATACCCTCTACTCCTATTTATACTAAATCTATCTATCCAAAAGAACAATATAGAGGAAGATCCTTCTAGAAGAGGAAGCTTCTATTAGGTCTTCTTACATTTGACTTATTCTTTCTTATTGCTAGGCCTTATTAATATTTTCCTTTATTACATGGAAATATATTATTCTACCTACGTGAGGGGTCAGGGAGGTCAGGTCCCTAAACACACCGAGAGGAATACAACTACATACAAACTTGACAATGTCTGCTCTATTGTATGACCTAGATCTATCATGATTTTCAAGGTGTATTTTCCTTTCCTTAAGAAAACCCACATATACATGTTTGTCTCCAATGAAAATCCATGTACACGACCTCAAGGACTGTACGAAAAACTTCGTACAACTCGACCCTTTCCTGTGGCTTCGTTATGTTGAAACCCACTTGCAACTGCCTCTGTTCTCTCTTCTTCTTGACTCGATCTCTAGATGGAAGTCCTTCATGATCCAAGCTCCGAGGAAAATCTTTCTTTGCTCTATATCAATGTATCAAGTGTCATATCTGATCCCCTTGAGTCACAATCCTTTGTGACTCAAACACTTGAGCAAAAGTCCTCCTTTGCTCTCAAGTGAATGGGGTTCTTTCTCCTCCACCTAGCCTTACTTTTATAATCTTGAGTTATGACCTAACCTAATCTGCAAAGTGATTGACAATTGAGATTATTTCTCACCTCATTTGAGATCAATGACTATTATCTAATTCACTAATGCTAATTAAAACATTTCTTTAAATAAAATTCAACTCACTAATAACGACATTTTACTTTAATAATTCCTTTAATTAAAGTAAAGTTTCAAGGTAGAAGGATTTGGATGAATTCCACACGTCTAGACACTTAGACCTATGCGAAAGAACCTATCCAATGCTACAAACATCAACAGTAAAAGCAAGCTTCAATAGCTAGGTACATAAAACCATTTTTAAACAAATGGTTTTATGGGGTGTTTCTTTTATTTAAATGTAGATGACAAATTTAAAGATGGAGAAATTGTCATGTTGTTGCAGTCTGTGTGACCTTGATCAACAACAGGGGTTACACCCAATCAAAAGTCCCAATTCGACCTCACATTGTTTGGAATAGGGAACCCATTCATATTCTGGTCCATCAACCATTACTAGTTTGGGTTTTACCAGTTGCGGCTTGGTCCACCAGCTATGGTTTCTAAGCTAAAGAGTGAAATGAAACTAATCTAAGATGCATGCATCTGGAAGAAAATAATGGTAACAATAAAGTAAACACAAAACCACACATGCTTCTATCAATGGCCCAAGAAATAGTTTACACTGAGCAAATAAAAGAATACGGGTAAATAACTGGAAACCTAGAATATTCTAGCATTGAAATAATCATTTACAATCCTATGCTCACATATTCAAACAAATGTTTTCTGAAGAATATAAATAAAAATGCAGCTATCACATATATGAATAATCTATAATGCGAGATACATTCTTACACAACTTTAGTGCTGAGCGAAGGATAGCAGAACAATCCACAACTAGTGCAACACATGAATTATAGTTCTCCAGAAAATAGCTTGGCCAAAAAAGGCTTCTTCTCATTAAATCTTTGGCAGTAGTACATGAAAGCTCCAAGAGCCAAAAGCCTCAAATTAGATACAATCCCCCTATTTATTGCAATTCACCCTGACTGCTAGCCTTCCCCCTTCCTGACTCTTGACCTTCCATTTGCAAAATTTTGTCCCTATTCTCTATGGAATGATGAGGAAATACTAATAGCATAAAAATAATAATTTACTATCTCATACATCATATACATTCACATTTCAAATTTGTCTTTTAGTTTTTGGGTCGTCATGGGTTTTGGCCTTAGTTCACCTCATACAATGTGGTGAATAATTTTCACACTTTGGGTCTCTCTTGCCTCTATGCCTGGGACTTGCCTACCGTGAGAACTGTGATTCATCCTTTTCCATTTGAGATTGATTCTTGTTTGTTGATTGTTGCTCGTGTGTTGGTATCTCATCCATTGTTGTAGTTAACATTTGTGGAGACATTGTTGTGTACTAGTGGATCTTCCTTGCCTTAATGTATAACGTCTATTTCTTTGTAATCTGCTTCTTCACACAATATGTATTCATATTCCTGAGTATGATCCTCTCATGGTATTGGTACCTAGGTTCCATTTATCATGAAATAGATAAGTTTCCAATATAAAACCTTATGACATACTTTAAAAATGTGTATTTAAACATATTGAATCCAATTGCCAGCTCAGTGAGAAGTTCAGGTCTACTTCCATGAGTTTGATCTATGGTCCATTAGATGGTGATTTCACAGGCATCCCCATTGAAATGTTGCATTTTTAGGTTCTTGGGATGTTAATAGTACACCAATATTCAAACTTGAAAATGTGGGACAAATGGTAAGGAATCTCCTAAAAACTATAACTGAGAAGTTGTAGAGATTGAAAAGGAATTTACAATGGTATAAGGAGTGTGTGAAATGGATCTCATAGTAAAAATTTATGGAAAAAATAAATCTGGGAGATAGGTTTTTCCCAGTATGTTGTGTTGCACCCTTTTCCAATGTCTGAGGTAATACACCCTGAGTTTCTTGGCACACTCACCAACACTTTCATATTATTCTATATTTGATAAATCTCAATTGGAATCCAACCTTACAGTTTATTCATCCATGCCTCAAAGGATCAAATCTTATTCATCATTTTTGTTCGTAGGATGACGTTTAAAAAAATGGAACCAAGAGCAGTCTATTGGAATCCAACCTTATAGTTTATTCGTCCATGCCTCAAAGGATCAAATATTATTCATCATTTTTGTTTGTAGGATGACATGTAAAATAAAGAAACTAAGAATAGTCTAGGGAATGACGCGTGTCAGCGTCCCCATTACATTTCATGGCCGGTGTCCTGGAGGGTATGAGAGATTTAGAGTGTTGGAGAATCAGGGATACACCATAGAGAACGAAGGATTGTAAAGTTTCCAAGGTGCTGATGTTTCAAGGGTCATGAGACATTTGAGATGCTTCCAAGGCGTCAATGTTTAGGGGGTCACAAGGGATACAAGATAGTGGAAGGTTGTCAAAACGTAGGTGTGAAGGATAAGAAGATATTCACGGGTCATTGAAATTGAGGTGAATTATAATGTGGGAGAGTCATCCATACATGAAAAGTAGTCAAAAGAGGCTTATAATGGTTAAGTAGGGGGGCAGATGGGTTGAGAGGGACCGCCCCCTTATCTTCATGCTCCAACCTAAACCTTTTTTAATGCTTCAAAATATTTCTTTAAACGATTTAATAAGTCATTTATTGAGGAAACCTCCCATTTTATTTTTTATATTAAACTTTGCTTAATTTTTTTTTATTTAAATTGTTTCAAAATATTTTAAACTTTAAAATATATTTTTTCATAAGTTTTTTTTAATATAATATTGCATATAGGTGTTTGGATTAAATATGTTGGTCAATGTTTAATAATGTTAAAAAGAGGGGTTTTGACACAACCTAATATGAATTAGAAGATTCATAATCCGTCTATAGGATGCTCGATTGAGATGTCGTTTTTTGTGATACAGAGATCATGGGAGAGGTTTTCAATGAGAGAAGTTACAATTTCATTCAAGCATTTTACCGATTTCATGCATAATGAGGTTCACTTGATGTGAAATATTTGGTGATCGTTTTAGCACTTATGGACCTCAAATTTTGATTCCATTAGTGGCATTGGATTCCTAATCTTGCAAAACTTATAGTAGGCTTGTTTGGGAGGTGAAAAATTCACTTTGACCAGTACTCAAAATTATGAGCAAAAACATTTTTTAATAAAAGTTCAGGCCTCATTCTTGTCACTGCTTCACTTGAATTTAGTTCCATCAATTCTTGCGACATCTGTGTTGTATAGGATTTCAATCTATCCATTGAAACTAAGGTTCTCTATTGGTAGCTGATAGATATGATCTTGTAAAAATAGTTAACTGATGTTGAGAGAACCTGATAGTGAGCAATTGGCATGAGTATCGATTCTTTTTTGAGAAGCAATCCAGAGCCAATTTATGTCTCATAGACATTGCAATCAATCCACATAATGATAAATGTCACTTTCATAGTTAGGGTTAGTCAAAGAACCAAGATGCACAAAAAATACATGTGGGTATGATAAGCACAATAAAACTGCTTGCGACACAAACAAACTTGATAAGACTATTTCCACGCTCAATCATGACTACAACATGACATAACTCAAAACAATAGGCAATCATGCATCGATCATCCATTCAAACAAGAAACACTTAACATTTAGAAATCAAGAGAACCTGGTTAATTGGCGTAACAATCAAAAGATGGGTTAAAAATTCTTAGGAAGGGCCCCAACCCAGTTGACTTGGTGAAGGTATTGAGGCTTCAACATGTCCATAGCAGTCCTTGCTTAGGCAGATTAGTATTGTTTCCATTTTTTTTCTATTAATTATAGGTTCATATATTATAATAATTTCCTCTCCCAAGTTTGAGTTAAAAAATGTTTTTATTTTTGATAATTTTCCTTGAATTATGATTGGTTAAAAATATATGATTTGATATTTTCTATCATTTCTAATCCGAAAATATCGATTAATTTTTGGGTCATACGTTACAACTTTCTAAAGTTGAGTTGAAAAACAATAATAATAGTAATTTATTTTTATTAGTCCCAGGGAATATAGTGATCGATTTTTAGTCAAACTATATTGGCTTTGTAATTATATTTAAAATTTTCTATAATGTTTTCAAAAGTTTCATGATATTGATGTATTGAATTCAATATTTTTTAAAATAAAAAAATTGTTTATTAATATTTAATATTCATTAATTCTATTTTTTGATTGGTTAAAAATCATGAAGTGACAATTTATGCCTGCTTGGATGTGAAATTGTCAGATAAAAAATAATTGAATTTTATTTTTATTTTTAGATATTTTAAATATTGCCATATGTCCTTAGCAATGTACACTTGTCATGTTTTGGGATCCTCTGTCCTGTGCAAATGTCCTGGGAAAATCGCCTTGATGGGATCCTCTGTCTTCCGCATATCTCCTCTGTCTTGCCCAGATTTCATCCTCTATCATGAACATATTTCCTTAGATCACTTTTGTTTAATGGGAGTTGACTAAAGCAATAACCATGTAGTTACAAGTCAATGTGGTCTATCACCCATTATCAATTCAATATTCATATATCCCTAATATCAATGAAAATTCAGACTTAGTTTCCACGAAACTTCTGATTAGTAAATAAATTAAATGAAGCAGCTTCTCTGATTTTAGATAATCCATTTAAGACGATGACAATAACAATTTAGTATTCATATCCTTAATATCGATGAAAATTCTAAGTTAATTTCCACGTTTCTAATTCAGTAAATAAATTAAATGAGGCAACTTCTCTAATCTTAGATAAGCCTATTTTCTTTCCAATGTTCATACTTAGTTTCCATATGTAAAATACCCAACCTTAAATGTAAATAACAAAAAGTAAAAAATAAAATTTAGTTTCCTACCTGGAATATTCCAAAATATCCCTCAGAATATGTTATGTTGGTTAAAGATTTGTAAAGGAAAATCATATTAAAAGTGGAATACTATGTAATGATGTTGCTAAAAATAGTGGTGCAACACAATATCACACTATGATTTTTGAATGCAAATGTGCAGGCCATATTTATGGTTAAAGATTTGTAAAGGAAAATCATATTAAAAGTGGAATACTATGTAATGATGTTGCTAAAAATAGTGGTGCAACACAATATCACACTATGATTTTTGAATGCAAAAGTGCAGGCCATATTTATAACAACTTGCTAATTTTAAGAGTTGGGGCATAAAACCATAGATTTTGAAGAGTTGGGGGAATAAAACCATAGATTCTTAAATATTAAAGTAATCTCTTAAACAAGAATTTTTTTTTGGCAATAACATAGGCAATTATATAGCAGATTTCAGATAAACTCATATAGACTATGGGGTCTATAGAGGGAAAACTTTTGGATGGATGGTTTGCGTAATGACTTGGAAATTTCCAAGGTTATTCGATGAATATTTTGAGTTAGTTTCCATGAAACTTTTGATTAGTAAATAAATTAAATGAGGCAGAGCAACTTCTCTAATCTACGTAAGTTTCTTGAAGCCATTATGACATTGACAATGAGTTTATTGAATGAGGACGGCTATGCATTAATGTAAGGTGAGTTTTGTCAATAGTCTACCACCTTTCTTGACTGCATAGGGTTCTTCTAAACACCACCATTGGGTGCTTCATATACAACATTGAATAGTTGAAGATAAATTGTTCACATTGAATAGTTGAAGATACATTGGTCGCATTCATGGAGTTACACTGTTCGCGGAGAAGATACATTGTTAATGTTCGTGTTCGTGTTCTTGGATCTATTCTTGAGGTAGACACTATTTACTCTTACTTACATTGAAAGGAAAATAATCTTAATATGCATGTCTGATTTATCTTCCATAACATATATATGTATAATTTCTCTTCGATATCATACATTTATTTTGAAGAAAGAGTATTAGTTTCAATGTCTCTTTTGATTATTTTGGAGGAAGAAAAAAATAACTCAGTAAGCGTTGTTTTGTTGTTTTATTTTGAAGGAAGAAAAAAAACACTTAGTAAGCGTTGCAAAAACATGGTACAAAATATTAGTTTCAATGACTATTTAATTTAATATTTTAAAGGAACAAAAAAAACAGAATGCTTGGTTGGTTCATCTTGCAAGTTTCTTACAACCACCTATGATTTGGTATTCCTCACATTCCTTGTTTGAGCTATATATCTTTATATTGGTCAGAGGTCATGTACTAAACCAAAAAAGGGCTCATCTTGTTTGATTCAAGGTCATGTTTCCTGCTCTCACTTCCCTTGTAGCGTTGAGGGAGGAGTGGCCAGAGTTAAGTCCGTATGTCTCATAATCAAAATACAAATAAGTTAAGGTTGAATTTTCTACTAGAATAACCAAAGCAATGGAATATCTCCAAATAACCAAAAGATGGTATTTATCTAAAGTATTTCAACTCTGTGTAATAATGACTAACAATACATTGTATATGTACTAGCTTACAACGCCCATGTAGGCTAACGTACACCATTATATCAATATAATACACCATGCATTCCCCATATAATTTATATTAGCTAACCCCCCCACAAATCAATTTAGCAAGCATTCCGCTTGTATGGAAAATCATGTTTTTAGCCTTTTACAATGTTAAGCCTAGAACAAAGTTTTAGTGCAAGCCTTCATTTTGATCATATTTTTGCAAAAAAATAATATAGAGTCATAGAAAATATGCATGCAAGATGTGGAGAAGGAATAATCACCTAGTGTTTCATGACTTTAAACTAGAAGTAATCTTTTCCTATATTAGAAATCTATTGTTCAAAAGTGAAACAAATATATTACAGACTAGTCATTAAAGCCCATAAAAAGATGAAATAACAAAGATAATGGTTAAAACATGTTTGTTTGCTAAAATGTATTATTTTTGTTTTATTTTTCAATTTATAACTTTTCTTGTATCATTATGCAGTTCACTGGATCTTTCAGCTTTATGGAATAGTAAAATATGTGACCATACATGCTAGAAGTCACCTCCATTCAACTCAACCAATCATTCATTTCATGATAAAAAAATATTCTATTCCAAACAGTGCCATATCTAAATGAATTAATAAAAATAATTAATAAGTTCCATGAATGAATTTTATTTAACTAAATTCCTATAATGAGATAAGAACTTCTAAGTTGAGTTTATTCTCCTAAATTTTTTTCTCAAATCTTCAATTCATCTAACACTGTAAATTTTAATTGATGTATCAACATATAGGAGCGTCTGCATTTTTTCACCAAAAAAGGATAATATATGAAACAAGTTAAAGATCACAAATCTGATAACTGTAGAGTTTGACATATATGAGTGGAATTCTTTAATTCATTCTGTTGTAATGCCTCACAATGCGATTTATTATTTTGAGGCATGTACTGTAATACACGATTAAGGTAAAGTTCTTTCTCCATTGTTGAGAAAAAACAATGTTTAAGAGAAACAATATTTGGATGGTCTAACATATGCATTATTTGTAGCTCTCAGTTCTTGTACCTCTTGTCTTGAAGAACCATCTTGATTGCAACAATTTCTTCGATTTCTCTGCATTTAGCCTCCACAACGTAATCATTGTAAATTTTCATTCCAAACACAAAAGAAACATTATATAAATCCCCCATTTTTTAATAAAGTAGTAAATTATGACCTGAAAAGACAATGCCAAAAGACTTGTTCCAACCACTTGATCCAAAGAAGTAAATTGTGACCTAAAAGACAATGCCAAAATACCATGTTCCAACCACATGTTCCACAATGTAATTGATGGTATGTCAAGTAAATAAAAGAATAAATAAACAATTGAAAAAAACATCTAAAAGGAAAATATCTTCATTTAAATTCTTGTTTGTGACCTACTGAACTCTCTCGCTGTGAACACAATTATTAGGTAAACCTGTTTAGGTTGGCCATTTCTATCACCAATGGTTGTAGTTATAATGTGGCTTGACTCTGCATCTATACCATCAACAATAGTTGGCTCAATATCTTGTAGTTGATTTACATTGACATGTGAGGAAGAACCGTGTATAAAAAATGCTTCCACGAAAATAAGAAACATGCATCCTTCTTTCATTTCTTACTTCAAAATCAAGTTTTCCTCTTGAAACAAAAAATATTAGCTTACTTTTTCATCGTTGAAATCCATTTTTTTGTCTTTTATCCTCATATCAATCAACTCTCTACCAATCCAATCGACATCGTTCAATGACCCTTTCAACCTGTTGATTGTCCTTGAACTCCCCACACCTCCATTGTGCCCCAAGCTCGTTGATGCCATAAATCGATTAGGTTTCCACAATCTGGAAAAAATAGTGTATTCTTCCCCTTGGGATTATACTCCCCACTATTATCTCATTTTAATTTGATCAACCAACAGATGCTTCCAAGCTGTATAAACCAGTTTATGAACTATGTCACAATGTTGAAAACAATCGCAACTATTCAAAAATGCAGACATATTTCCAAATGTGGCTACCTACACTAAATGACAACAACATGCATTTCCCTTTAAATAAATCTCAGTAC
>ML823198.1:50682-69844 GCA_009831015.1 Picea engelmannii
TCACCAATGGTTGTAGTTATAATGTGGCTTGACTCTGCATCCATACCATCAACAATAGTTGGCTCAATATCCTGTAATTGATTTACATTGACATGTGAGGGAAGAACCGTGTATAAAAAATGCTTCCATGAAAACAAGAAACATGCATCATTCTTTTATTTCTTACTTCAAAATCAAGTTTTCCTCTTGAAACAAAAATATTAGCTTACTTTTTCATCGTCGACATCCATTTTTTTGTATTTTATCCTCATCTCAATCATCTCTCTACCAAGCCAATCGACATCGTTCACTGACCCTTTCAACCTGTTGATTGTCCTTGAACTCCCCACACCTCCATTGTGCCCTAAGCTTGTTGATGCCATAAATGTCTTAAGTTTCCACAATCTGGAAAAAACAGTGTATTCTTCCCCTTGGGATTCTACTCCCCACTATTATCTCATTTTAATTTGATTAACCAACAAATGCTTCCAAGTTGTAGAAACCAGGTTATGAACTATGTCACAATGTTGACAACAATCACAACTATTAAAAAATGCAGACATATTTCCAAATGTGGCTACCTACACTAAATCACAACAACATGCATTTCCCTTTAAATGAATCTCAGTACTAGATATCTAACTTCATCTCAAGCCTATGGGTACTAAATATCCCAGCATGATCTTCGAAATTTGAAGACTGCATAAGGATATGGATGCTAAAATATCAAATACAAAGACATTAGAGAGCAAAACAATATAGGGAGGTCTACCGATCAAACATATTAGGCATGCCATGCTTGAATGTTATACCTGGGGAAACTACTTCAGTGAATGGGTTTTGGGTTTAGGAGACATAAACGACGAACCTGAAGGGTTGGTGGTAACTGAGGCTAGTAGTGGATTTGAAGCTTCTGCAAGCCCGAGAGGTCTGTAGCTTAGTTGAACCTGATTGTGTGTTGGAAGCTCTGATCTCCACAACAAGAGAAATTCAAACTAAAGTATTTGAGAATGGATTGTTCCTCTCCCTAGATGGAGCTTGCATGGTTTGAGCATCGTGGAACTTCCCAGAGAAGGGATCATTAGTGACAATTGAAGGCAACCCCAAATGGTGGCCTCACTCTCTCAATGTATTCATAAGCCACTTAGAACCATCCTGCGTGGTCTCACAATCGTGTCATTTCTAGAGAAGGGATCATTCGTGGTAATTGGAGGCAACCCTAAATGGTGCCCTCTTTCTCCCAATTATATGCATAAGCCATGTCACCTTAGTTGAAATATTTATATTTCTTTATTTTAACTTTTTTTAAATCATTAAATGAAGAGAGTGAACAGGGATATCTAGTGTAGTTTTATTTAATTAAAAAAAATCTCTCAAAAAATTAAAACTGCCTTATAAAACCGCCTTGCCACATTATAAAACTGCCTCGCCGCATTGTAAAACAACATTCACCCGAGATACAGATCCTTCATGTTGAACATCTCTAGTAAATATAATCAATTTCCACCAAATTTTTATAGGCCTTCTACTTCCCTTAAGGTTCACAACAACGGTGGATCCACATAGGATATCGAAAGAAATTAATAAATCTAACTAGTTGGTAATGTGAATGAAATCTAAGGGTAGCAGGTTGGATTTGTTGGAGAAGATACGAGTTATTTGGGGTGGCATGTATAAAAAAGTATTGAAAGAATGACAATGCCGGTTATAAACTCGACGTTTATGTGGGCAACGACTTTTTGTATATGTAGAAAAATGATTTATTTTCATGCGTATCTCAATAAAAGGCATGTTAGTTACTTAAACAATAGTTGTTTCAATTCAAAACGACAATCTTTGTAATGTGAGAGCCACAGTCCACGTGGTATTTTATTTTACAACACTGCATTCCATGAAAGTACATGTGTAAGGCACTGTCTATGGCACCCTTAATAAGAAATTGGTTTCTTACCCCGATTATCAAACAAGTTGCAGTTAGGCACCGTGACCCTGTGGCAAGCCATCTCTTCCACCTTTTTAGCAATGTTTTCGCCTTAATTTTTTTTTTTAAGACCTCAATATATAGACATTACTTATATTCAGATTTTATTGAAATAGATTTTTCATATTTATGATTTCCTTACAGATTTTATTAAAATAGGTTTTCCATATTAGTTATTTTCTTAAATGCATTTCATCTGCAATGAGATAAGAATTTTTTTTTGAAAGATTTGTAGTTTATGATATGGCTGGACGTAGGCCACATGTTCTATGGCCAAACTCATAACTCTGTATTTCCCTAAAAAAATATTAGGGCGTTGAGATCGAACCTCGGTTTTTGAAAATTCCCACGGGCCTATAAAATCCACCCTCTATGAAAATCCTAAGGAACTCCAGATCTGTCGATATTATGGTATTCTGTCATCACGTTAAGAGCAGGATGAAAACACACACGAACTGAATTTTTAAATTTTTTATTTTAATCCAGGGTCTTTTGAAAAAATTGTAGCTCACTCTCATACCACAAGCTCAATTGGAATGATAGAATTGAGAAAAGAATTATTGGGGGATGGAAAGCTTATTATGGGATTGAAAACAATTGTAATTCATCCTATCTTTGGATTTGGGATAAGAAGAAACTCCTCTTTGAGACTCTCATTACACATGTTATTCTTTATGGATGTGAAGTCTGGGGTTGTAGTATCTCTCGTGAATCCTGGGGAAAGATAGAGAAAATACAAAATAATTTTATAACCTATATTCTCAAAATTAAAGGAAATATGCCCTATCCCATCCTCTTCGAAATAAACCTCTCCCCCATTGAGAGCACTACTATGACTAGATACCTAATGTATAAAAATAAGTTAAACAACATGGAAGACAAGAGGCTTCCTAAAATTGCTTTCAAAATTGAGTCGTAACGACCACTGACTGGATGGCATACATATGCCCAGTGTTGGCTAAACTATTGGGGAATCATGGAAGACACCATTTTGCAGAATTACTATTAAAAGGATCATCAAATCAAAATTTAAGGAGAAAATGTGGTGTGATAAAGAGTTAGAGGAAAAAATAAAGTTAAGGTATTATAATGATGTAATCAACCCTAATCTAGAAGATCAAAATGATCTATCTTGTTTTGACGAGTGTAAAGAAAAAAATAAGCATTGCTAAGATAAGAACAAATTCTCACGAGCTCCATATTGAAATTCGGCGTTGATCAATTCCTAAAACTCCGTGTGATGAAAGAGTGTGCCACCTTTGTGACACTAAGAAGGTTGAAGATGAAAAAACTTTCTCTTAGTTTGTCTAGCCTATACCCAGATTAGATATCATTTTCAAAATATTCGTCACACTACCAACCTTCCTAACCTCTTAACTCAACAAAACTATGGTGATCTTGGAAAACTTCTCTTAATGTTTTTGGAGCACAGAAACAAAATTCTAAAGAATCCCAAGTAGTCACTTACCCTCTTAAGATTGGTTAGACCAATTCAATCTTATTGGACATTAATCATCATCATCATCATATATTTATATTTTTCTCTTTTTAATATTAAACATTATAAAAATTAAAGAATTAACAAAAAAGTCAAAATGCTTTTACCAATAAACGATTACTATTTAACTTAATATAACAAGTGCTGCATGGCAGCGTAGTCCCTGCCAGTTTGGGATGGGAGTAAATGCGAGCGAGTACAAACATGTGGCTAGCAAGTAGAAATACATTTGGTTTTCATGTAGAACATAGTATTCTCGAATTAGTTCTTCCTGGAATATATCCAAAAATATCAACATTTAAAAGGTTCTTGGACAAAAAAAATTGGGTGTCTGATGTTCCATGACCTACAAATAGCACCCACAGTTCCACGATATACAAATAGACAAGTGGAGTTGCGGATTATAGAAATTTATCAGAAAATAATAATGTCTGTTACATATCTCTGGAAATTACATGAACATTTAAAAACATACGATAGAATAGTAATAATGTCTGATACATAGGTTCATGGAGAAAAGCGCAAAAAAAATAGCATTCTCGAATTGGTTTGCTTTAAAACAAAGGCTTTTCTTGGAAACAAATTTTTTTAGCATTGCTGAATTAGTTTTCTTTACATACGTTTTACATACGCTAGTGGAGAGAAACACAAAAAAATAATAGCAACCTCTATTACATATGTTTGTGGAAAAAAACACAAAGAAATTAGCATTCCCGAATTAGTTATCTTTAAAACAAGGGATCCTGGACACAAAAGAAATTGAAATTTATCAAATTTTATAAGGTAGATATTTAGTTTTATACATACGAAATATGTACTTTTATAAAGTATGGGGATGAGATTTTATAAAGCATCACAGAGTCCTCATTCCATACTTAGCGAGTTTTTGGATCGCGGGTTCTCGGCCTGGCGGGCTAAAAAATGGGCCTCTGTTGTTCCGTGGCCTACAAATAGCACGGAGAGTTCCGCGATATACAAATTGAGAAGCGGATTTGCGGACTATATAAACTTATAAAAAAATAAATAATGTCTAGTACATATCTCTGGAAATTACATAAACATTTAAAAACATACAATAGAGTAGTAATAACGTCTGTTACATAGGTTCGTGGAGAAAAAACACAAAAAAATTAGCATTCTTGAACTAGTTTGCTATAAAACAAAGGGTTCTGGACAGAATAAAAATTGAAATTTATCAAAGTATATGATCCTGGACACCCAAAGTATAGGATCTAGAATAGTAACAACGTCGTGCAAGATAAAAAATTTAGCATAGAATAGGACACAAAAAAATGTAGCAGACCTCCATACTTAGCCAGTGTTTGGATCATGGGTTCTCGGGCTGGTGGGCTCAAAATTGGGCCTCTGTTGTTCCGTGGCCTACAAATAGCACTGAGAGTTCTGCGATATACAAATTGACAAGTCGACAGACAAAAAAATAAGCATAGAATAGGACACAAAAAATGTAGTAGACCTCCATACTTAGCTAGTTTTTGGATCGTGGGTTCTCGGGCTGGCAGGCTCAAAATTGGGCCTCTCTTGTTCCATGGCCTACAAATAGGACCGAGAGTTCCACGATATGCAAATTGAGAAGCAAACTATAGAAATTTATCATAAATAAATAATGTCTATTACATATAATAATATCTGTTACATAGGTTCGTGGAGAAAAAGACAAAAAAATTAGCATTTCCGAATTAGTTTGTTTGAAAGCAAAGGCTTCTGGATAGAAGAAAAATCGAAATTTATCAAAGTATAGGTTCCTGGACACCCAAAAAGTTAGCATACAATACAATAGTAACAACGTTGTGCAAGACAAAAAAATTAGCATACATTAGGACACAAGAAATGTAGCAGACCCGAATTAGTTTTCTTTGGAAGAAATGAGAAAGGTTCCTGGACAACCAAAATTTAGTATACAATAAATGCATTCTCGAATAAGTTTTCTTTGGAATTTATCAAAAATTTCTCGGGTCGGCGAGCTCAAAATTGAGCCTCTCTTGTTTCGTGGCCTACAAATAGGACCGAGAGTTCCACGATATACAAATTGAGAAGCAGACTTGCAGACTATAGAAATTTATCAAAAATAAATAATGTCTGTTACATATAATAACGTTTGTTACATAGGTTCATGGAGAAAAAGACAAAAAAAATAGCATTTCCGAATTAGTTTGTTTGAAAGCAAAGGCTTCTGGACAGAAGAAAAATCAAAATTTGTCAAAGTATAGGTTCCTGGACACCCAAAAAGTTAGCATACAATACAATAGTAACAACGTCATGCAAGACAAAAAAATTAGCATAAATTAGAACACAAGAAATGTAGCAGACCCGAATTAGTTTTCTTTGGAAGAAATGAGAAAGATTCTTGGATAGCCAAAATTTAGTATACAATAAATGCATTCCCGAATCAATTTTCTTTGGAATTTATCAAAAATTAATAATGTGTGTTACATATTTCTGGAAATTTAAATGCGTTTTTCATATACACTGGGATTGGAGCTCCCGCGGACCATAAAAAGAAATAAGTACAAGAATTAGGAATGTCGAAAGTAGAAGTGGGTTATAATAGAGAGGAAGACCTAAAAAGAAGAAATTGGAAGTTATGAGTCTTTGGTTACAGTTTTCTATTTAAAGAGGTCATAAGTGGATTGATAAAGAAAACAAGATGATAGTATAGACTTAAACTGGATTGATAAAGAAAACAAGATGACAGTATAGACTTAAACTGGATTGATAAAGAAAACAAGATGCCAGTATAGACTTACTATGAACCCGATGCGTTTTTGTTGTTGTTGTCGATGGTTAGTGGAGTCCTATCCACCGGTTGTTTCCCTTCCTAGATGAGGCTATCCATTCTCTATTGGAACCATTCTTCGATGCAACTTTTCATGGGGGCCATGTTGATTTCATCCTGGATTTCTATGTCGTAAAGGTCATTTTCTAATTTCCTTAGATCCATTGAAATACTATGCAGATTTTCTTCAATTTCTTCATTGTGTGCCGCATACTCTAGTACCCAATGCTCGTGGTCATCTAGATGATGTTCAGTTATGCCGTAATTTTTTTTGAAAGACAACCCCTTTAAAATATCAACTTGTTCCTGGAAGGCTTCTTTGGTGATTGACAAGGATTTGAGAATTAAGTTTGGGTCTTGAACCTTGTTGGTACTTCTGGCTAAGTCCATTTGGATCAGGCTTGTGAATAAACTTTCCTTTTATGATATGAGTTGTTTACATGATTTGACAATGAGCTCCAGGGTGTTAATTTTCTTTTTCCAGCATGCTTTTACTTTTTTGGCCCACTTTGGCGAGGGGAGTTTCTCTTGTCTTCTTTTCGGTTCCGATGTGTTGATGACATAGTTGGAAAATTGGGTTAGCACCTGTTCATAGAAATGATGGTCCTTTTTTAAATTCACCTCCAAATGTTCTAGGAAACAATTTGCCTTCTTTCCGAAGGAAACTAAATTTTGCAATGTTTCCCAGGATTCAATAACTAGCTCCATTCTTTTGTTGATGTTATTCTCTACAAGGGCTCTATAGCATGCAAGGAGGGTAGAGGATACTTTCATCTTAGTTGCAGTGGTCACAGGCACAATTTTTGCCAAAGGATTGGAAAATTCTGGAATTGCAATGAAAGCCTGCTCAAATTCGTTGAGGCGGTCTTTCAGATTGGCATTTTTCGTCTCAATTCCTTCAATGCAATCACGAATAATTTCACCGGTTACTTGGTGAAATGAGGATATTTGGGACGACCACATTTTCCTAACGTTAATCTTTGTGCGAGATTTGCCTTTCCTATTTGTTACATCTCTCTTTTCAATGACCATACTTTTAGATTGGTTGTAAAAACAATGCTCTGGAATACGAAGGATTCATCTTCATAAAAAAATTCAGTCTCAGATATTTCCACCACGGACGACCCAATTTTGTGCATGTCCTTAGTTTCAATTTCAATTTACAGCTGTTCACTTTCAATTTTGGGTTCCTCCGCCTGGCCTACATTGTTTTTTCTCTTCTTCGTCACTAGAAGTTTGTGAGAACTATCAATTTTTATGCGAGGAGGGTTCTTATCTCCTCCTCCATTTGAATGTTTTTGGGTTGCTTTCTTACTGGGGTGGGCCATCGAAGCGATGCTCCATGATGTCGTTCTCTTGGGAGTGTTGGTGGGGGACTGAGTACTTTTCTCGTCGGATACTTTTCTATGTTGTCTATACAATTCAGTCACGCTTTGCAATGTCTCTACATCGCAATTGGCAGAAGCATGATTGTTGTCCACACTGTCCTTGTCTTGGGTCAGGTGTCTATGGATAAAAGAGTTGTTAAAGACAACTGCCAATAAATGTTCTCTAAATATCCCATTAGGGTCGAACCCTTTTAGCCTTTCAACAGACATTAGGTTCAATTTCTTGAAATGGGTGGCAAACTCATCAATGTTGTCCATGTTTCTACACACGAAGTCTCTGACTTTCCAGGGCAGAGGAATGAACTATTTTTTTTTCTTGTCATGGAAAAAATGCAACCATTCATTGTATTGCCTTGCTATTTCTGCAACAAACATCTTGTCTGTGATGTGGCATGGAAGTAAAGCAGGATTTTCCTTAGAGCCAAAGACCATGAGGACACTATGATTTTCCTTTCCTTCAAGTGTGCCCTTCCTATTTAAAAACCTGGTTGCCTGGCCAGACATCCATGGAGCATCCTTGCCTAACAATAAATATTTGAAAACTGAGACAAAGCCATTAAAAACTTCATAAAAACAATGGGAGGCCTTGTGCCTCCACAGGGCCTTATACCAGAATGTTACTGGGTCGAATCCATAATTTATTTTATTGGAAAGAGAAAGTTTTGGAAACGGGCAACAATGCACTATTGCGAAAATCAAGTAGGATGAAATATAAATTTTGTTCGATTCTTTGAATCGTGTCAACTGGGAACAGATCTCAATGGAAATTAGCTTTCCCCAATCGAAAATGTATTGTTCCTTGACTGTGAAATACAAAATATAAATAATTATATGGGAAATGCTTGCCGTTGATGCCTGTTCCATTATTCTTGTAAACAACCAAGCATTTTCTCGGAATGGATTTCTAAAGGAACTTACCTGCAACCTTGTGATATCTTTAGGAACTATTGTCGGGTCTTCGAGGAAGTCAACTAAGATGTCCAACCCGTTATCATGTTTTTCTAGAAACTGCTTGCAGTCTTTTCCTCTGAACGTCAATGTTGGCTCCAACAATTTTAACATCTCGTAGAAGGCCTGAGGTGACAAAGAAACATGAGAATGGTCGTGTAGTGGAATAATTATTTGTCCTGGATTATATCTTTTGGTGCACCAAGAGACCACCTCCTTACAGTCAAAAACCTTAGGGACACAGCCTGCACGAGCGATCCCAGACGTCCAAATAACTTCGTTCTGGGCGGAATGGGATGAATAGTAAAAGTATGCCATGGACCACTAAAAGTTATGGTCCTGATGTTCGAAGATATTTATTGTATCTCCACAAAACTGCTTCCGACCTACTTCCATAAGTCTACAAGAACATTTGCTTTCTCCAGATGATGGATGAAATGAAAAGTTGGAAGGGATAATATAATCCTGTGAAAATATCAGACCAAAGCGTGTGAATGGGAGATGTCCTCGAGACTTTCGTTCATTAATGACAATTTCGAAGGCTGTTGCATGATGCGTTGTTAACATTAAACACTGGTAATCACATACATAGAAATGAAAACATGGCGGATATTGCAATGAGCGATTAAGCATTGTAGATTTCTTGAGCGGGCCAACACGACAACGCATGTTCAAGATGAACAATCAGAAGGGACAAAATAACTCTCTGCACATCTTGGTTTAATGCATAATAATGAGAGATCTCCTTGATATTTTCACGCATTAATGACAATGTTGACGGTTCCTGCATGGTCAGCTGTTAGCATGAAATGTTTCTAATCGCATAGTAAGAAAGTATGGAGGTCACGGGCACGGGAAAAACAAATTTGAAATAGGGTTACAAGGTACAACTGTTGAAGGTGAGGGCGCGAGGGCCAAATTGTATGTCTCAGAACTTTTTGAGTGCAATATGACTAACAACGAAGAGGGTATGGAAGGACAGTCCAGAGGGGAATTTGCATATGACTAGTAAGAGCATAACTAATGTATATCAAGAAGGAAAGGAAGTTAGTGTGGATGGAAGGAAGCGAGAGATACTTTGAAACATTTGTGAGCCATGGCAGAGTGAAGTTTGCGAGTTCAACGAGTCCACGCTAGAATTGTAGATCACGAAAGTTTTGAGTGCAAGATGTACACGACCCAACAAGAAGCAGAGTTTGAAACCACCAAGCCGAAAACTGTGGCCATACAATTGGCTAAGTATGGCCATAGATGGAGATATATATATATGTCAACCCACCAACGCTGGAACTCATGACCATAGAAAGGAGGTTAAGTATATAACCAGAAAGTGATAATACAAGGAAAGAAGAAAAGGGAAAAAGGACCAAGGAGTCCGCGGTGGAATTGTAAATCACGGAAATTTTGAGTGCAATATGTATATCACATAACAAGAAGCAGTGGAGTTCGAATGCGTCAACCCAAAACAATGACTAAAAAATAGAGATTTCGTGGACCTGTGAACAGGAGAATCCAAAAAAGGGTCAGAAGGTCTCCCCAGAAGACGCGAGGCCCCGACGACCAAATTGTATCGTTCGGAACAATTGAATGCATAATCTGTAACACAGAAGAGGGGACGATGTCAGAACCCGGTAGTGAATTTCTATATTGTGGAGGGATGGATAAGAACTGTTTCGTATTAATGTGTGCAGTTTCCACTAGAAAGAGTCACTAGTAAGAGAACAACCAATGTATATTAGGAAGGACAAGAAGTTAGTTGGGATGGAAGACAACCACAGATACTAGAAAAATTTGTGAACCATGGTAGAGTGAAGCTTGCGAATTCGAGTCCACGGTAGAATTGTAGATCACAAAAGTTTTGAGTGCAAGATGCACATCACAGAACTAGAAGTAGAGTTCGACACTGCCAACCCGACAACCGCAGCCGTAAAATTGGGTATGGAAACCAACAACGATCGGCCGGATTCGTCGTGTCATTATATAGATGGAGATAAATTTATGTTAGCCCACGAATGCTGGACCCTGCGATGATAGAAAGGCGACTAATTATATAGCTAGAGAGGCACAATACACGGGAAGAAGAAAAGGGTAAAAGGACCAAGGAGTCCACGATGGAATTGTAGATCATGGAAATTTTGAGTAGAATATGTGAACCCGATAGTCAATTTGTATTTTGGATCGCGGGTTCTCGGGTTGGTGGGCTCAAAATTGGGCATCTGATGTTCCGTGCTCTACAAATAGCACCCACAGTTCTGCGATACACAAATTAACAAGCGGAGTTGCTGACTATAGATATACAAATTGACAAGCGGAGTTGCGGACATATCTCTGGAAATTACATGAACATTTAAAACATACAATAGAATAGTAATAACTTCTGTTACATGGGTTCGTGGAGAAAAACACAAAAAGAATACCATTCCCAAATTAGTTTTCTTTAAAACAAAGGCTTTTCTTGGAACAGGAAGCAGAGTTTGAAACCGCAACCTGACAATCGCGGCCGTAAAATTGGCTAGGTATGGAAAGCAACAACGGTCGGTCGGCTTCGTGGTGTCATTATATAGATGGAAATAAAGATATGTCAGGCTGCCAATGCTAGAACTCGCGATGATAGAAACGCGACTAAGTATATAACCAGAGAGCCATAATACACAGGAAGAAGAAAAGAGAAAAAGGACTAAGGAGTCCGCAGTGGAATTACAGATCACGAAAATTTTGAGTAGAAGATGTGAACCCGATAGTAAATTTTTAAATTGCGAAGGATTGGATGCCAACTGTTTCATACCATTGTGTTCAATTGTCACTAGTAAGAGAACAACCAATCTATATTAGGAACGAGAGGAAGTTAGTGAAGATGGAAGGCAACAACAAATACTTTGAAACATTTGTGAACCGTGGTAGAATGAAGCTTCATGTCAACCCGAAACATTATCCAAGAGTTGGACATTTCGTGAACCCGACAATAGGAGGATGCAAAACAGGCTGACAAAGTCTTCACAGAAGACACCGGGCCCCAAGGTTCCAATTGTATCACTCCAAACATTTGAATGCATAATCTGTAACAAGGAAGAGCAGGCGATGTGGGAATCCGGTAGTGAATTTGTATATTACGGAGGGTGTGATGCCAATTGTTTTGTACCTCTCTGTCTAGTTGTCACCACTGAGAGATAATTTAGTATTGACAATTTTTTTTTAGATACTGTTAGATACTTGATAGGGATTTCCATCCGTAAACAATGGCAATCTCCACCTTGCCAACCCTGGACTCCGTGTGTCAATTTGTATATCACGAAAATGGAAGCGCTGTTTGGAGGACACAAAACAATAGAAATGCAATGTTCAGTTAGGTAGTCCGTAGGTCTACTTGTCAATTTGTATATCACAGAATGCTGGGTGCTATTTGCAGGGAACAGAACAATGGAGGCCCAATTTTGAGCTTGCCCGCTCGAGAACCTGCGATCCAAAATGTGGATAGGTATGAAATGCACAATCTGTACATGCTCAATAAAATATCATGTCCATACTTTATAGTCCCATAATACACGGGAAGAAAAAAAGGGAAAAAGGACGGAGGATTCCATAGTGGAATTGTAGATCACACAAATTTTGAGTGGAAGATGTATATCACGGAAGGACACGAAGTTGTTGGGGATGGAAAGAAACAACATATACTTTAAATGAAGTCAATGTATACAAGGAACCCATGGTGGAATTGTAGACCACATATGTTTTGAGTGCAAGATGTATACAATGGAACGATAAACAACTGGGTTCGTAAGCACCCACCCCGTAGTGACAACCATAAAATTGCCTAAGTATGGAAAGGAACAATGGTCGGCCGGATCCATCTTGTGAGGATATAGATGGAGATGAAGACATGTCAGCCCACCAACTCTGGAACTAGATACCATAGAAATGAGACTAAGTATATATTTAGAAAGCGATAACCAGTGGGAAGAAGAAAAGGCCAGTTCGTATGCGCCAACCCGACAACCACAGCCATAAAATTTCCTAGGTGTGCAAAGGAACAACGGTCGGTCGGATTCGTCATGTGATGATACAAATGGAAATGAAGACATGTCAGTCCGTGAACCCTACAAGCACCCATTATACAAAGACGACTAAGTATAAAACTAGAAATCCATAATGAACGAGAGAAGGAAAAGGGGAAAATGGATAAGTATTTGACAGTGAAAAAACATTTTTTTTTTCGTTTATTAATGGCAATGTTTTTGAACCCCTGCTGGGTTCTCACTAGTAAAAGCATAAACTACATATCACTGAAGTTATTTGGATGCAAGATGTATATTACATAACAAGGGACATATTGGTGGGCACTGTGAACCCGGGGCCTAGTTGCCAGATAACAACCTAAGTATTGGTCAAGAGAAAGGTTTGATATCTATTTCAATAATATTCATACTAATATGTATTAATGGAGAAAGTTTTCGTATTTATCTCAATAGTATTCATACTAATATATATTGATGGATTGTTTCTGTTTTAAATGCAAATGATCTCCCAATTTGCAGGATGTTCTTCGGTTCGTAAATTTCGTTGAAACCATGAAAATTTTGACTATAAGATGTACATAGCGCAACAAGAAACATGAATTTGCATTGTGGTTTCAATGAGATAAACTCCTTATCATATACTCATCTTGTATTTCTTGCAATGACATGAGCAAATGCCGACTCTCCATAAACATCAATATCTAAATTAAATTAAATGTAATGAAAATTTGGTGTGATTTAAGTAATTAAGACAACTTCAACCGTCCCTTTATTAATGCTAAGCTTTTCAAACGCCTAGTGAGTTATCAATAGTTAAAGCATAAATTGCAGAGCACCAAAGCTCTTTGGTTGCACAAACATAATTACTTAAGCTTTGAAGAAGATGAAGTTTTTGTATTTATTCCAATAGTACTGATATTAGTATATATGCACGGATATTATCAAATAGAAGAAGTTGCCTTCATGTAACTCATTAATTCATTCTATTTACGGGACCCGAAGAATGGAAACAAGACGGCTCCTCCAATTTATTTCTTTAAATATAGGATGGATGCCATATAAGTATGGATTATGAAAAATTATTCTTAAATGTAAAATGTAAGCAACGAACAGAGCAGGCTTTATTTAAATTGAAGTAGTGGGCAACATAAAGAAAATCTTGTCATCCATGTTTAACGACATAGAGGAAGAAGGCACAAAATTAAATTAAATGAAATACCAGAGATTGGAAAATACTATTAAAAAGTAAAGAGGAATTATCTATATCCAAATAAGATGGGTTACAAAATACAACTGAGGCTATTTTCCACAACGATTACTATTTCGCCTCCCGTCGACCAATAAAAAATATGTACATTGATGAAGCTTCTTCACAGTTCTGTTTTTGTCCAAACCCTTTATTCATAAAAAAACGAGTTCAATATCAATTTTGGGTTTTCTACTTAATCGCTGCTGCCAACTACATCTATCCCAGTTTTTTGAACACCTTGTCTCTTCCAGATATGGCCTGCTTGCAATTGTTGGTTATTCAACATTCTATTCTTTGTCAAGTAGTAATTTTCCTCTGCCGTCGAAAACTTGGGGTTAAAGGTGCTTTCCTTGCAATGTTCCTGACCCTTGACATCTGAGACAAATTAGAAATGTGATTTAGGCTGATTTCAAAGTGGAGGAAGTCGTTTTATGTCACCATAGCTATGGCAGGGGAAACACATTCAAGTATGTTGTGACTGACATTCTCCCTGTATTCGATCATCTGTTTGGTTGAAAATCTTGCCTGAATATTTGTATGTTGAACTTCTTTGCTTTATTGCAGTAAATTGGAAGAAACATCCAACCCAACTGAAAAAATGCAAATCTTTTGAGGTGCATAACTTCTTCGGGTAGCACAGATCTGCCAAGTGCATCATCACCACAGGTCTGGCAAGTGTATCAAATGTTGCAGATTGCATGAGAAACTTTTGTAGCGATAATATGAAGTTTTATCCACCCATACAGTTTCTGTTACCTGTCTCTGGGTGCATTCACAAGTGGAGTAATATTTTGCGTCATTTACGAACATGAGGGGCCATTATGCAAGCCACTGTAAATGCGCCGCCCTCGAGGAAGACAAAATCTTGTGGGATCTGCAGAATTCAATACACTTGCCAAATCTATGTTGTTGGAAGAATCTATATACTTCAACGAAGAACTATTTTGCACGTGACCTGAAAATCCATTACAACTCCCAGCAAGAAAACAGAGAAGTTCAACAAACAAATCTCCAAGCGGCCTTTTCAACCAACCAAAGCACCGAACATAGGGAGAACACCAACCAGAGCATACTTGTTCTTTTTTTTTCCTCCTCTCTGACTTTCTCTTCTATAACAAAGTTTTTTTTTTACTCAAAGCTCACGTCACATCAAACCAGTCTCTCTTCTTTCATTTGGGCTTCAATCGCATCTCTAAGTTGTCTTACATGTCCATGACCAGGAACATTAGAATTAAGGCACCCTAAAGAGCAACTCTTTAATGAAATGGCAATAATTATTTAAAAACAACGCTGGATGATCTTCCATAGATTTTGTGTTAATTCATTTTAATGACAGATGTTCTCGATATTTTCTCTTATTAATGCCAACCTTTCCGAATATGTACGGTGAATAATGACTATTAGCACGTATTAAAATTCCCATATCCGAGAAGACTCTCAAATCTCACATCTAAGATATGCACAATATTAAAGAGGGACACGACGTGAAGGCCTCTATGGGTGACAAGTTCGTGGACTATGCTGAAGCTTTTAAGAAAACTAAAAGACTGCAAACAGGGAAAAAAAGAAAAAAAAATATTTTTGCAAACTCGAAATTGAGGCAAAAGAAATTACCAGATCCAATAATATTCGTCCGTCTATTCATTTTAATGGGAGATGTACTCGACCTTTCCAGTTATTAAAGCCCATTTTTTTGCACCTGTCTTGTCAGTTTTGACTTTTGAAAGCATAATCAATGTCTATTGGGAAGGGCAGAAGGCAACGAGGATGGAGGGGAGTGACAAATGATTTTAAATTTTCTGAACCTGGAAAATCACGAACCTGCAAAACTGAGCTAGAAACACATTTTACAAGAGAAAAACGAAAGGAAGAGAAAAATTATATCTCTCACACAAAAAAACCTACTCTCATAACTATGAAACAATAGCAACACATAATCCATGGAAAAATCATCGCCAACTATGAAATATAGTTTGAGGCCGACACAATTCTAATCACGATTGTAGAACCCAAATGTGCAAACTGCAAGAACACAAACAGGAAAGCAAGAACAACAACAACATGCAAATAAGATATCAGTGGAGATGCAAAAAACAAGCATGAACCAGTAAACAAACAATGCCGCTGAAACATATAAATTTAAAAAATGGAAAAAAAATGTATTGTAACAAGCCTGTTAAGTAAGCATTCAACGCTACCAAGCCTATTAGGTGAACATTTAAGTCTGTCAGAAATGCTCTCTAAACATGTAACAAAAAAATGCAATGTGGCAGATCTTTGATGTATCCCCAAAAAAATATTATATTTTTTTGTAACAATAGTTCAAACACCAAATAATGTATTGGAAGGCCAAACTTTGGATATGCCACCATATCAAACATCGCCATAGATTTACCTAGCATAAAATGCTAAACCAAACATTCAGATTAATGCTAGCATTAATCTACCTTTGACGAATGCATAACACAATATATGATTCGTAAAGACCATATATGATCAAATACTTTGGATATGCCAACATATATAACATTGGGAATAGCGAAGCCGACAATAAGACCTCCATTCCCTTGTCCAATCAGATCATGACAAATATGGTACTTTTTTTAATATGAAAATCGATGTTTTCAGTTCCCTGGTTCCAACAATAGAAAATATGGAAATATTTTTGGTCCCTAAAAGCCTGTTGGCTACCGCCTACAATTGTATTGCAAAAGGACTGCACAGTGTAAAGCCGCAGTGACTGCACATAAAAATCCTCTATTACCAAACAACAAATTGCATTAAACAGACTATCTCCACAGTTAGACACACCATTTGTTGCCAGCTGTAAACCATGGCAATCTATGCAATGCATAATCTGTTCCCACTGCGATTCAAGGTCTTTGCAAAAGAGGGACAAGTAAATATGAGGTAATTCGACATTTCATATGGACATTTTTTTGTACAGGACTGGTTCATAATGACCATTGACAACATTGGCATCATGGAACAAGATGCAATATGGATTGTCAAAGGAAACTTTGTTGAATAGTAGATATCTTCTTTTTCTTGTCAATGACCATATTCCAATCGATATATTGAGCCAGTTAGACAGCCACCATATAGAAAATGTGTCTCTCCAAAGTCCCCTCTCATGTACAGGTAGAGCTGGAGATGCAGACAACCACATCTTTGAAAAATACGTAGCAACATCATGTATCCCGTGCAACTGCCGAAGAAAATCAGATTCCAGTTCGTATTCAAAGGAGTTTAATGCCTCTGGGTCGCCATTTTTAAAATAGGCCAAGAAATAATATATCAATCCATTGCGCAGCTCGGTCGACAAATACCGGAAATGCAGCAGAACCTGGAATGTATCGAAAAGGAAATCCCCTGCAGTATACGAGAATGCATCGAATCTAAAGACACCATTGCTATGCAAAGGCACGTCAAATGCTACCATGTATAATGGTCTGTGTATCTATTTCATATGACACAACATCTATTACTTATTCCATTTTTTAAACTCTGATTTTGAATTTGTTTGTTAGATACTTTCACTTTGTTTGAAAACAGAGAAAAGGGGGAAAAAAAATAATAACACCCAAAAAAAAGGAAAGCAAAATAGGAAAACTACGAGCCCGAAACTGAGTACCAAACAAAAGAAACAATGCAAATAAATAACACCATAAATTTACTCGGTAGAAAGACAACAGGTGGGCACAATTTTCCGACCCACAGAATAAAAGCATTTCATGCGTCTACACCCCGACCGATGGTTCCCTCTTCTAATAGCTTCGAACTACTTTTCGAGAACCCCTTTGCATTGCAATTTTACAAATAGCTATGAACGTCGCAGCCGAAATATGAAGAAACATGGTTTCCAGGAACATAAATTAAGAGCACAGACAAAGATGGTTCGCAACAGAATTTGGAGGCAGGGACCCCCACCATTGAAAAACAACAATAGGGAAACTTACCCATCAATGAGGGATGACAAGAGGTCAGCCCTGAAAACTAGAAGCCACAATAACAGGTCCAGCAGCTTGCAAAGTCAAAGATGTCCAACTAGAGGACCTCAAATTTGCAAAGTTGAATCAAACAACAACAACAATCATGGAACCAAGCAGCGAACAAGCATCGACCACTGAAGCAGCAATGCCGAACATAAAAAAGTGGAACGAAACTGTATCCCAACGCATTTGCACAACATACATTTAACCTTTTAGGTAAACTCTTAAGATTGTCAGGATCGCCTAAGGGCCTATCCCTGTACAAACATTTAAGAAAAAATGTAGCGTGGCAGGCCTGTTCTCTCGAAGCGCGCAACAATAAAACAAAAACCACACATACTAATATGGCAGACAATGTATTTTAGCTAGCAGAAATTGCTAAAGGAAGCATTCGAACTAATTCTAACATTAATCCACCTTCGACCATTGCATAAGAAAATATATGATTCTAAAAGACCATATACGATGAAATACTTTGGATATGCCAACATATATAACATTGGGAATAGTGAAGCCAGAAAAAAGACCTCCAATCCGTTGTCCAATCACATCTTGACAAACATGGTACTTTTCATTATATAAAAATCGACGGAAGATGTCTGACTACCATCAAAAAAATGAAACGAAACTGTATTCCACCGCACTTGTACAATAAACATTTAAGACTGTCAGACCTGTTAGGTAAACACTTAAGACTGTCAGGACCGTCTAAGGGCCTAGCTCTGTACAAACATTTAAGAAAAAATGCAGCGTGGCAAGCCTCTTCTTTCGAAGCACGCAACAATAAAGCAAAAATCAGACATACTAATATGGTAGACAATGTATTCAAGCTAACAGAAAATGCTTAAGGAAACATTCAAACTAATGCTAGCATTAATCTACCTTCGACCAATGCATAAGAAAATATATGATTCAAAAATACCATATACGATCAAATACTTTGGATATGCCAACAAATATAACATTGGGAATAGTGAAGCCGACAATAAGACCTCCAATCCGTTGTCCAATCAGATCTTGACAAACATGGTACTTTGTATTATATAAAAATCGATGTTTTCACTTCCCTTGTTCCAACAATAGATAATATGCAAATATTTGTGGTCAATGCACAATTTAATACCAGGTCAATGATTTATCGATCGCTATAGTCCCTCTTTGCCTATGGAAGGGACTAATAATATAATAAATGATTACTATATAACGTAATATAATCTGCCCTCAAATTTTAAAAATTAGAAAATATTTTTTTCTTTCTCAAAAATTAAAATCAATCAATATCCTTTTTGAAAGTTTAAACTTTAAATATCAAACATATTT